>BOPN01002476.1:98336-103336 GCA_017312705.2 Penaeus japonicus
TTAAATCCAACGGAATCTTTTCAAAGGCGCTTTTCTTTCCCAAGAGGCAGCCTCGACGAAGCCATAGAGTGCATGACGACAAGAAGCAGACCCGCTCGTGGACACTCAGAACGCGCTTTGATCACCCTTTCAGAGTCCCCGGGATTCGGGAAGGAACACGCCCCTGGGTGGCGCCCTCCGGTCCCAGAGTTGCTGAAGAGGCCGTCCTGGGGTAGGGCCGATCCCGAGGCGACCCCTGGTGATGCCGGTGTCCGTGGAAGGCTTCACCGAGGGGCGCCGCTCGGGGTCGGAGTTGTAGGCGGCGTGGAAGCTTCGGGAAGGCCCGAGGTCTCAGCCTTCCTCATGAGGAGTCTGACAGCCGTATTTTCGCTCCTAGGAGGTCTTCGGCGTCGTCTTCGCCGTCGTCTTCGCCGTCGTCTTCGCATCGTCGCATCCCGAGTCGCGTTTGTTTTCGCTTTTTTACGAAATATTACTGGAAAACGGTTGCCGCGTCCTTCGTCTGGGGGAGGGTTGACGAAGGCAAGTGTACCAGAAGAAGGAGAAGTATTACGGCATCGTCGGTGTCCTTCGCGCCTTACGACGGTCATATCGGGGCGATGACCATGGCAGTGGCAAGGGACTAGGGACAGGGCCGTGAATGCGAAGCCCAGGGAGACCACGCCGTTTCGGGGCTTCCGCCACCGAACTGACACACCTCGAGGGGAGGGGGGGGGCTTCGGGAGCTCTCGGGGGCACGTCGTAGCACGCGCCCTCGCCGAGAGGCAATCAGGACTCGAATTCGATCAGGCGTTAGCGAACGGTGAAGGCCTGCTGGAGGTGTCCACGCCACACTTGATATCATGCGCGAAGCCCTTCCTGGTAGGCCATCTGCCCAGCGGCCTGCACCGGTGGGGGGTGGGGGGTGGGGGGGGGTCTCGTTCCCGGCGTTCAGGTCTTTCAAGGGGGTCTAGGTAGGCCTGGATAACGACAGGCTCCCTCCTGCTCCTTCTACACGCCTGGCAGTCGAGGAACTACTCCGGGGATCAAGCTTCTTCCCCGAACGACCCTGCGCTCAGCCCTTGACACTAAACTCAATTATTTATCCGCGCCTTCTGCTCCTTCGTCAGGCACACCGACTAATGCCACTGCTGAGGAGCTTCCCATCGCGACCAGCTCCGTAACATGTGCTTGCTTGCTTGCTTGCTTGCTTTCTCCTTTATTTTTCTGATCTGGTGTTTGTTAGTTTGCATTCTTTCTAGTTTGTTGATGCATGTATACGTATGTATGTGTGTTTGTGTATGTGTGTAAGTGGTTGTGTACGTGTGTGTGTGTGTGTGTCTGAGTGTGTGTGTGTGTGTTTGTGTGTGTGTATGTGTCTGAGTGTGTGTGTGTGTGTGTGAATGTGTGTGCGTGTGTCTGAGTGTGTGTGTATGTGTGTAAGTGGTTGTGTGTGTGTGTGTGTATGTGTGTCTGAGTGTGTGTGTGTGTCTGAGTGTGTGTGTGTGTGTGTGTTTGACTTTCCGAGGGGTCAGCTGTTCTCCCCTCACCTGCCCTCGCCAGCTGACATATCCCCTCCCGCCCACGGCTCGGGGCCACGAGACTTGTACAAGCACGTGCCTAAAAACCTTGCATCATCTGTCTACTTGGGGGGAATAATGTATATTCGAATCCAGAAGAGGAACTTGTAAGTGTGTATGTAAGTTTGTGTGTGTGTGTGTGTGTGTGTGTGTGAGAGAGAGAGAGAGAGAGAGAGCTCGCGAGAGAGAGATAGAGAGAGAGAGAGAGAGAGAATGTGTGCGTGTGTTGTGTCTATTTAAGTGTATCTCTGTGTGTATAAGGCATAGCCGAAACCACCTCTCACACAAACTCAAACGATCCCTACCGAAAGAACACACCTTAAAAAAACGCGAACACACCCCATCACCACATCCAAAATCCCAACAGAAAAGCCATCAAATTCACTCAAGTCTCAACGCCACTGGACTACCCTTTTGCAAGCTTATCAACTCTCTCGAGCAGCGGGTGCCGCCAACGACGTGCTGATAGGGGAGGGGAGGGGGGGGGGGCGAGGGGGAGGGGGGGAAGGTGTCAGCTGAGAGCGCCCCTAGTGTGTCACCTGGCTGGGACAGGTGATAAGCTACCAGCTGACCCTGCCTGACACGCGCCTCGCACTCGCTCCGCACACGTATACACACTTATACACGTGCATTCACGTCCAGACACATACACGAATAAATAGGCAGCTCAAAAAGGGTGCTGTGAGCTTGTGTGTGTGTATACATAATGCATGTGCACAGGGGATGGCATACGCGCAATCTATACACCAAATAATCAACATCTTTTATTCATAGCAACAGACGGCGCAAACTGTTTACAAAACTTGAATGGTGATGCGGATGTATATCTTAACCCAAATTCACACTTACATTTTTTTTTTATCACATAATTCATCAAAAACCTGTATGTTTCATTCATTTTTTTTGTTTTCTGGTCACGTGATTAAACTCGAAGTCGTTAGTGACTTTAATACCTTCCAGGTAATCTGGTTTACACAGCTGGATAAAGTCATATGTTTAGGTACAAACACATGCAGTTCTCAAGCACACACCTGGACTCACAAATGGGAATAATATAGGCAGCGACATATATGCTTGCACAAATATATACACATTAGCATTCCCGCACATAGTCTCAAACGCTTTCTCTCTTTCTTTCTCTCTCTCTCTCTCTCTCTCTCTCTCTCTCTCTCTCTCTCTCTCTCTCTCTCTCTCTCTCTCTCTCTCTCTCTCTCTCTCACTCTCTCTCTCTCTCTCTCTCTCTCTCTCTCTCTCTCTCTCTCTCTCTCACTCTCTCTCTCTCTCTCTCTCCCTCTCTCTCTCTCTCTCTCTCTTTCTCTTCTCTCTTCTCTCTCTCTCTCTCTCTCTCTCTCTCTCTCTCTCTCTCTCTCTCTCTCTCTCTCTCTCTCTCTCTCTCTCTCTCTCTCTCTATCTATCTATCTATCTATCTATCTATCTATCTATAATTCTCTCCCTCCCCTCTTTCTCTCTCTCTTTCTCTATCTATCTATAATTCTCTCCCTCCCCTCTTTCTCTCTCTATAATTCTCTCCCTCCCCTCCCTCCCCTCTTTCTCTCTCTCTCTCTCCTTCTCTCTCTCTTCCTCCCTCTCTCTCCTTCTCTCTATCTCTCTCTCTCTCTCTCTCTCTCTGTCTCTCTATCTCTCTCTGTCTCTCTCTCTCTCTCTCTCTCTCTCTCTCTCTCTCTCTCTCTCTCTCTCTCTCTCTCTCTCTCTCTCTCTCTCCATCCTTCTCTCTCACACGCCGGGACGCACACACGCTCACACAGCTGACGGCCCTCCCACCGCCCAGTCCACCTGGCGGGGGTACAGGTAACATAAGTAATTAATCAATTATTGTCAGACTAATGACTGTCAAGCTCGGGAAAAAAAGGAAAGAAGGAGAGTTTCAAACAATAAAGTTTACGTGTTTACTGGTTCATATTTGCATATTAGAAGCCTATTGATGCATGGAGATTGCAACTAGCCCGTTATCTAAAGGCGAGGGAGAGAGAGAAAAAATATATATGTAGAGAGACAGAGGGGGGGGAGGGAGGGAGGGAGGGAGAGAGAGAGAGAGAGAGAGAGAGAGAGAGAGAGAGAGAGAGAGAGGGAGAGAGAGAGAGAGAGAGAGAGAGAGAGAGGAAGAGAGAGAGGAGGAGAGAGAGAGAGAGAGAGAGAGAGAGAGAGAGAGAGAGAGAGAGAGAGAGAGAGAGAGAGTGTGAGTAGGGAGGGAGAAAGAGAGAAAGAGAGGGGGAGGGGAGAGGGAGGGAGAGAGAAAGAGTGGGGGTGAGAAGGAGGGAGAAAGAGAGAGAGAGAATAAGAGAGGGGGGAGGGAGGGAGGAGGGAAGAAAGAGAGAGAGCGAGACAGAGAGATAGATAGATAGATAGATAGATAGATAGATAGATAGATTGAGGGAGAGAGAGAGAAGCTAAGAAATAAGAGAGAGAGAAAGAGAAACAAAGAAATGAGAGACCTTTTTACAGAAAGGCCGACAGACATATATGAATTATATAGATAGCTACAAATACATGACTTTATTGATAAAACTGGCTGTTGATGTAAGTATTGAATCTATTTCCATATATATACTACATGGTAGAAATGAAAATAGATAGGTAGATAAAAAATATCGATAGGCAACTGAATAGATCTATTGACTAATAGGTAGAAATAGAGATAGACGGATAAGCAAGGAAGAACATGCAGAGGATTGGAAAATGACACTAAATGACACCAAATGACACACGAAGGGTCAGTGGAAGTCTTGGCCTTCTGAAGACTCAAAAATAGAAATAGAAGGAGAAGGGAATAAAGAGGGGAAGAAGAAGAGAGGGTTAGAAAAGAGGGGTGCCATGGCTGACTGCTGACGGCTAGCTGGCAGGGAAGGAGGGGGGGAGGGCCCCCTCCCCCCCTCCTTCCCTCCAGCCCTTCCCTCCCTCCCTCTATAGACAGCTGTTCTTCATGCCCCTCTCGACCTACCTGTCATCGGTTCAGGTCGCTATTTCTCTCTCTTTCTCTTAGTCTCTCTTTCTCTTAGCCAGCCATAGGTGACCATAGATTGAGTTGAACGCGCATACATACACACTGCACACACACATACACATACACATACACATACACATACACACACACATACACATACACATACACATACACATACACACACACATACACATACACACACACACACACACACACACACACACACACACACACACACACACACACACACACACACACACACACACCCACACGCACACACACATACAACCCCCCCCCCCCCCGCCAAACACACACACACACACACATGCCCACACACACATACCCCCCCCCCCCCCCGCCACACACACACACACACACACACCCCACGCACACACTGCCTACGAAATTTCTGTTTTCGTTTCAGATCTGCCAGCATGATCTATCTGCCTGCTGCCGAACCTGCCAACCATAGGTGTTTCTGC
>BOPN01002476.1:145836-147408 GCA_017312705.2 Penaeus japonicus
TGTTTCTCCATAGGCAGAGCTCACTTATCTTTAAAAAACAACAACTAAAACGATATCAAACAATCATGATGGTTATATGACAAATCACATAATTGACATCTGTCAGTCCACTTCTAACATATGCGTAATTTAGAAAGCATGAACCATAAATCATTACACAATCACTTCCCACGGATATTGAAGATAAGTAACTGATTTTCTCGTTTGTCATTATTACTTTTTTTCTCTGGCAACAGAAACGTTCATATTTTATTGTGATGTTAAAAAAATGGTTGTTTCAGTGGAAAATTATACAATTTATAAGAGTACTATACACACACACACACACATACACACACACACACACACACACACACACACACACACACACACACACACACACACACACACACACACACACACACACACACACACACACATATATATATATATATCATAGGTTCAACAACATATAAATCGCTTATTTACATATATAAATATACGTAAAAAGGCGATTTACACGATTTACAGGAGTTCTAGTAAAAGTATATAATAAAACACTGCCACAGTAAGGAAAAATTAAACTCATAACGTCTCGAATCTATAAAAAAAAATAATAATCCTCAGACTAGGCTATCAAAAAAAAGGATATTCAATTGTTTACGTTTGGGGATGAACTTTCTGTAGAAGTCTTTCTTACTGTGACAGTATTTTAGCATATCTGTGCTGTTTGTTTTTTGTTTTGATTCATATGTGTATGTGATTGAGATATCATATAATTTAATTCTGAATTATATTATACGAATTATATCTGCTACAGAAATCCACCCACGTGAATTTTCTAATAGTGTTTGTGGATATGAGAACAAAAGTACATTTTATCCTAATAAGCTATGTAAAATCTGGCACTGTTTGCTTTAATTTAATTTGTAATTGACTTATAATTAGTGATCCTGCGTAAAATCTAAATGTTGATAGCAATTTGTGTTCAATAATTGATATAGATTTATACTTTTTGTCATTAATATCTATAATTTACTCAAAATATACATACGTATATGCTCAGCGGACACCTTTTGTATGGAGGTTATCTATATCTTAACTTTTTTTCTAACTCTTCCTCTATATCTGCCACTTATGTATGTCTGTCTGTCTGAATGTCTATGTATCTGTCTACCAATTCATGAATCAATCTATCTATCTATCTTTGTATCCCTCTCTCCTTCCCTTCACTCTTCTCTCTCTCTCTCTCTCTCTCTTTCTCTCTCTCTCTTTCTCTCTCCCTCTCTCTCTCCCTCCTCCTCTCCCTCTGCCTGTCTCTGTGTCTCTGTCTATCTGTCTATCTGTCTGTCCCCGTGGTCAAATATTTCTGTATCTCTGTCTGTCTCTCTACCTATTTATATCCCCTCTTTCCTATCAACATCACTTCCTGCCTTTGCTCCCCGTGATTCTGTTTATTCCATTTTAACATCTCTCTCTCTTTATCACTCTCTCTTTTATTTCTCTGTCTCTGTCTGTCTCTCTCTGTCTGTCTGTCTGTCTCTCTCTCTCTCTCTCTCTCTCTCTCTCTCTCTCTCTCTCTCTCTCTCTCTC
>BOPN01002476.1:174963-177463 GCA_017312705.2 Penaeus japonicus
TTTATAATTCTTACCTGTTTATAATGACAGGTCTTTCAATACCCACATTTTCATGTATTTCGTCTACCATTTTTTTTTTTCTTTCTTTTTTTCTTTTTTTTTATAACCATTAGTCTACCATTCTTACCTTTCCATGACCATGAACCTACCATCTACCATTCTTGTTTTTTTTTTTATAACCATGAGTCTACCATCTACCATTCTTACCTTTCCATAACCATGAACCTACCATCTACCATTCTTACCTTTTCATAATCATAAGTCCAAGAGGCGAAGGTGAGATGACACAGCTGCTGGTCGAAGGGGTACCATTGCACGTCAACATTGCACACAGAGGTAATGAGGGCGTGGCTTACCAGCTCAACTTCGCCAGTGTACAGGATGATGGCGTTGGTGTTGATGATTGACCCCATGTAGTTGGTGTCCGCTCTGGTTGACGTGAGGGGGTTGTGAGGGGGTTGTGAGGGGAGAGGGGGAAGGGGGAAAGGGAAGGGGAAGGGGAAAGGGGTATGAGCCATAAGAGGAGGTGATAGAGGGAGGGGGTAGGAGCCGTGAGTATAGGGGGAGGTGGGTAAAAAAGGGGAAGGGTTGGAGAAAGGGTGTTGTAAGGGGAGAGGGGGAAGGGGGAGGGGAGAGGAAGGGGAAGGGGAAGGGTTGGTGAAAGGGGTTGTAAGGGGAGAGGGGAAGGGGGAGGGGAAGGGGAAGTGCTGGTGAAAGGCTGTAAGGGGAGAGGGGAAAGGGGAAGGGGTTGGCAGCGGTGTTGTAAGGGGAGAGGGGGAAGGGGGAGAGGGAGGGGAAGGGTTGGTGAAAGGTAAGGGGAGGGAAGGGGAGGGAAAGGTTGCGAAAGGGGTTGTAAGGGGGAGAGGGGGTTGAAGATAAAGAGGAGGATGGAGGGAGGGGGCTGAGAAATGGGAGTTGAAGAGTTTGAAGGGGAGGGAGGGAAGGGGTAGAGTTGTAGGATTGAAGGGGAGAGAAGGAAAGGGGTTGAAGAGTTGAAGGGGGAGGGTTGAATAAAGGGAGGGTTGAAGGGGAGGCGGAGGGAAGGGGGACGAGTCGTGTTGCAAAGATTGAAGGGGAGGGAAGAGGGATAGGAGGGTTGTTGAGGGGGAGGGGGTAATTTGCAGGGAGTGTTAGAGAAGGGGTGTTGAAGGGAGGGAGGGAGTTGCAGAAAGGGGGAAGAGGAAATTGAAGGGGAGAGAGGGAAGGGGAGGAAGGGGTAAGAGGGAGGGAGGTGAAAGGGTTGAAAGAAGGGTGAAAGAGAACGAAGGAAAGGGAGAGGAAAAAAAAGAGAAACATGAGGTTGGTTATTGTGATAATAACACGATTGTGGTTTAGTTATAGAAATGAATCCAAATCAATGATCTGCAATAATTCAGAAAGCAATCTAATCAAGTCTTATTTAATTCCCGAACTATCTTCACATTATATTCAATCTTAATCGTCTTAATCATCCTTTCTATCCCAACTCCTCCCTCTCCACCCCTCCCCCTCTCCCCACCCCCCAACCCATCCCCCTCTCCCAACCTCTTCCCTTCCCACATCCCTCTCTCCCACCTCCCCCTCTCCCAAACCCCCCTCCCTCCCTCCCAACCCCCTCCTTCTTCCCCTCCTAACTCCCTCTCTCTCCCAACCCCCCCTCCCCCTCTCCTAACCCAACCCTCCCTTTCCCCCTCCCTCCCCCTCTCCCTCTCCCAACACCCTCTCCCTCTCTCCCAACCCCCATCCCCTCTCTCCCAACCTCCCTCCTAACCCAACCCCCCTCCCTCTCTCCCAACCCCCAATCCCCTTCCCTCCCAACTCCCCCTCCCCCCTCCCGCCCCCTATCACATCCCCCCAACCCCTTCCAACTCCCCCTTCCCCCCATCCCACCCCACCCTCCCCACCTCTCCCCCCCCTCCCCCCCTCCCAACCCCCCTCCCAACCCACTCCCACCCCTCCCAACCCCCTCCCACCCCTCCCAACCCCCTCCCAACCCCCTCCCAACCCCCTCCCCCAACCCCATCCCTCCCCTCTCCCCCTTCCCTCCCCTAGCCCCCTCCCCAACCTCCCAACCTCCCCCTTACCTCCCAGCAACTCACGTATTATAGAGAATGATATCCGGGTACCATATATCCGTGTAAGGGACCCGGATGGAGGTGGTGCCATTGTAGTCATCGGGATCCCACTCCAGGAACCGGTCCTTCCATTTCATGATCATCTCCGAGTTGATGACCATCTCCTGCCGTTTGGTATCCTGCGAGGGTTGGGGGAGAAAGGGAGAAGGAGTAGGAGCGATTGGTTGGTGGTGGATTGTTGTTGTAGGATTGTTGTTGTTGTTTGATTGTTGTTGTTGTTTTTTGTAGGATTGTTGTTGTTGTTTTGTAGGATTGTTGTTGTTGTTTTGTAGGATTGTTGTTTTTGTAGGATTGTCGTTGTTTTTGTAGGATTGTTGTTGTTGTAGGATTGTTGTCGTTGTAGGATTGTTGTTTTAGGATTGTCGTTGTTTTTGTAGGATTGTCGT
>BOPN01002477.1:10000-20000 GCA_017312705.2 Penaeus japonicus
ATTTTCAATCAAGTCTAACAATCAATAGCACGAGGGATTTCCAGATTATGCATGTGATGTATGATGGACAGGGGAATCGATATGGTCTATCATGATTTTGCTCAAAATTGGAGAAATCGGGGCCCCAAGACCAATAATTTTTCCTTTTATCTTAACCTTTCGCACAAGTGTATGGTAAGCCTAAATTGATCGAAAGCACACAAGCTAAATCAGCAAAACAAGTAGTCTTGACTCGAGCAAATAAAAGTATTTCGCAGCAAGTTTTAAAATTAGCCATTGTTTACATTAAATGCATTTTCAGGCAAGGTCTCAAATTGCTTAATGTTCTATGCCACAATGCTTTCTGGGAAAAGTCAGTTCGTATTGCTATTAGATAAGAACTGCATGTACAAGGCTTGGATAAACTTTCCCCTAATTGGCAAAAAACTTGAACATAATTGTAAATTTCTTGGTAATTACATTCGGATTGGTTCAGATAATAAACACCATTTCATACTTGTAATACTACTGTATGTGCAGTATTAAAACTGTTCATGCCCCTTATCCCTATCAAACTTACTTTATTGGTCAGATCTATAATTAAGCTTAGTACCAGATGGATGAGAGACCAGATATTGTATTAATATTTTTAGGAGAAACTTAAAAAGGTTCTTTAGAAAAGGTTTTATTTAACATGTCAAAAAATTGCAATATTTTCTCTATCAAATATTTTATTGAAAATTTTAACAGTACAATCACACAGGAGATTCAATCAGTCCAGCAGAAGTAATTCTTAAGTCTTCATTAGTCAATCAACTTTGTGCAATTACCCAAAACATTGCAGGCCACCACAAGTTTTTCCAAGGTTCAAAAAAATAAATAAATATATTATAAAATTTATTAAGTTAACTGAATGCATTACACTGGATAAACTTGTGCTCTTGTATTTCAGACAAGGGCCGGAATGATTTGTTAAATCAATTCAGTCTTCGATAAAGTTCACTGCATTGCGTCTAAATTTTCTTAGAATCAAAAGACAATCATAATCCAAAAACAAACTATTGCACAACTTCACACATTCAGTCTGAACTTTCATACAAACAGAGGCACAGGACAAGCTTCACCGGTAGTAATTCATTTTGATGATATTCTTAATACTGTCAGCAAGTTTTCACCTGACAAGCCTTTTTGAAAGGAAACAAATTTGCGTATATTAACTGCATACAATACAGATAGTACATCAAAAAGACATCCTTTGATTGCTACACATGAAAAAAAATATAATGCATGGAGTAATCATACACGACTAACATTTGCAGCACTCTTAACACACTTCGAGGTGCCAACACACCTTGGTTGTAAAAATTTATATCTAGATCTCAAAGTTCGGTCTTCTTGCCTTTCTTTGCCTTGCCCTTGCGGTCATATCCATTCAGTTCATTTGTGGAATGTTGGGCAATGTACTTGACGAAATCATCAAGTTCCCGGCCACCCTGGGGAGAACAAGTTTATATTAGCTTGGTTTAACTTCTGGGCACTTCAGATGTAAATTATTTCAATTCTTAAATTAAGAGGGCTTACTTCCAATTTCAATTTAACAGCAAACAGGGGAGGCTTTAAATCAATGTTTTTTTATAGTGTTTATATAAACTCATTTACTTACATTGTAATTCCTTGGAACACCACCCTTAGGTTTCCAGAAGATAGTTGGGAAACCTTGAACATTGTACTGAGGAGGAACATCATTGGCAGTGGCATCCATTTTCACGATGTCTACATCTTCGTCTTTCATCTGTAAAGATATTTTATTAGCAAAAAATATTATTGTACTTTCAATACATGAAAAAAAAAAAAAAAAAAAAAAAAAAAAAGGTGTAATGTCAAAATCCTAACTTACCGCCTCTCCTAGCTCATCATAGGTGGGTGCCAATTTCTTGCAGTGACCGCACCAAGGAGCATAGAACTCAATGAGGGCATCACGCTCATCGCTGACAACTTCATTGAAGTTCTTGCCAACAGCAACAGTGACAGGGCCATCCTGAGTTGGCACTGCCTCAGACTTGAGATAAGGTTCAAGTTCGCCAGCTTTCAGATTGGTGAGGAAAGCCTGGAGGTTATCCATTCTATGGACAGAAAGAGTGGGTGAGTCAATGGCTACAAATGGCAAGTAGATGGCTACAAATTCACAAATTCTCCACACCCCCCGCCAAAAAAAACAAAAAACATACGTAAATAAATAAAAAAAATACTTACGAAAACTCCTCCTGCATGACAAACTTTTGGCCCTTGGCATTACGTGCACAAATCACTGGCTTGTCACCAGAGACATAATCAAGGCCATACTCATTGATATCATGCTGGAAGTCATCCTTATTGGCAACAGCAAACTTGAAGTCTTCAGCAAAATTTTGTGCCACCTGTGGACACATTGCAACTGTTAACTATAAAAGGTCTAATCTTATATTAAAAGCTATTCACTTACATTTTCCAAGTATTTTTTTACCATTAAACTACGAAGTCTTACCTTGAGGACGCGGTTACGCCAGTAATTTGTACCCTTAATATTTTTGATGTAATCAACATTGTAGTATGCAATCACAACTGGAGGCTTGAAATCCTGAGCAGTGTCTTGTGTTAAGTGCCCTACCAAACCATGGCTGCAAAGATAGTAATAATAAACATCTTGGAAATAAGAGTAGTTCATAAACTTGCACCAAATCAAAATTGATTGTGTTACAGTTTACAAACATTTTAGAACCAACAAGCTACACCAGCCATTTGGCTAAATATTAAACAACTGGACTACATTAACACCAACGCTTATCAATGGATTTTTTCCCACCCATCTGTGAAAACTTAGTTAAAACAGTAGCTTTAACCTGGAAAATGGGTTTCCAGTGAAAGTAATGGAATGTGTATTTAAAAAAAAAGTACTTACAAGTTCTTCTTGATGAAAGACTCAATCTCAGCCCTGTCAGCTGATCCCTCAAACACAACAGAGGATGGCTCAAATTTGTTCTCAAGGTGCTTTGGTCGGAAGAGCACAACCACATCGCTGTAGCCATACTTCTCATTGATGGTGGTGTCAAGGGAGTGTCCAAAACGGATAGATTCCCTCAGCTTATCAGCAGCCTTCAAGAAAGCATCTGAAATTCAAGATTAAATAAAGCATCATACAATGTTTAAGAGACAGTATACATTGGAAGTAAATAAACCATAGGAAGAAGGATGGCAATGTGTAGTAAAAGCTATATTAGAAAGTATTCCAAATGAAGCCAATGGAATGTACATCATGCAATAGAATACACATTTTCCTGTACAAATAAAAGATTTTCAATTACAGCTTTAGTGTCAACACTTAAAAATAAATTTGATGTTTCAGTTAAGACAGGTTTACTTATTTAGGAAAAAGCATGACATTTAATTACAAGATTAGGAGGATTAATACCATTTTAACTACTTGTTTATGATCACATCTCATTTTAACTTTCCAACTTTCCTGAACATCTGCTCTTACCTAAAGCAACAATTCCCATTCCCTTTTCCTGGACAAAGCATGAATCAAACACTTAGTACATTACACTGGCAGCATATAGGTATACAAACCTTTAAGCTTTGAGTCTCCACCAAAGTAAACCACTCCAACTTCAGCAGCACCAAGGAATGCTTCTGCAGCCTCTACAGATGTCAACTCCTTTGAGGCTGGGCCCACCTGTGACCTCATGTACTTGACAATACCACCTAGAGGGGGGAAAAAAATATTAAATAATGAACTTACACCAGGGAAGGAAAATTAACTCACTATAATTGCACAACGTGTAAAACACTTACTGGCATCTCGTGGGCCATTGTAGTCTGTGGAGAGCTCTCCTCCCTTGAAGATTTTCAAGGTAGGGTAGCCCGAAACACCAAATCTGCTACAACTGTCCTTTCCGTCATCAGTACAATCCACCTGAAATGGTTTGTTTTTTAACCTCCATTCAAATAGTAAACAAAATCATAACCTGAAAATCCAATAGCATTTGATTTTACTTATGCCAGCAATAACTGTTCTACATGTAATAAGTCCTATCTTGCAACAACTACTAGGATTACACATGCACTGAACACTAATATTTAGAAAATTTAAATTATGCAAAATTTGACTTAGAGCCTGAATACATGCTTACAGAAGGCAACTTAACCATCTTTTATCACAAAATACCCACTACTTTGTGCATAAGTGTCATTAAGATGGGGACTAGATAATTATCAAGTTTGATGAAGAAAAATGTTAACTAGCTTAAATATCTTGTTCCAAGATTAGATATACAAGACATGGATGAAGTGTCTGCAGTAGTTATTCTTTCTGATTTCTGTCAAAAAATCAAGACAATGTAACTACTCCAATAAGAATAAACTGCAAAGCCACCTTCACTAAAAGCTCTGCAGCTACAACATACAGGAGTCTAAAATTTAACTCTTTAAATGGGCCAGATGTACACTGAAGAGAATCTAGCATAAAACTTCTATACAAGACCTATATCTCTTGAATATTATAAAACTGAAAAGCTGATAGACCTAACAGTGCATGTTCCCAGCATCAATGGGTTAGTTTTTTTTTGTTTTTTTTCCCTTGAGTAGCTAGCTCTCCATGCGTGTTTAGTCCGATTCAATTGCTAGACCATACCAGTTCACCCCGTTCCTTGATTATTTTGACTTATGATTTTCTAATACATTGATGCCAGATGACATTCTCCATTCGCATACTTCAATTGACAATATAAATACTTGTAACCCTGTTGAATCGGGTAGGTGAATAGGCCCTCAAATGAGCACAGCACCGCACAGGAAAAATTCTTACTCATTATCTAGCCAGCAGGAGTGGCATTAGGAAATTAAAAACACCGGCATCAATGGGTTAATATTCAAATGTTAATTTGAAAAATCAAGGAATGGGGTAAACAAGATCAGGTAGGCCTAATAATGAATTCTATCAACTATGCACTTTGATCTATGTAAAAAATACAGTGCATGGATATATATATTCATGCATTATGGTATCAATCCATAAAGGGTATTTTATTCAGACATTTGATATGGTGGACCAATTAACCCAAGAGCTGCTCAAGATGTGGGAATCCCTGTGGTGTGCAAGTCTGATAAACTAAAAGATGTAGGGAGCAGCTGCCCCAGACCTACAGACTATGTATCAGATCAAATACCAAAATTACTTCAATAATTCCTACGGAGCGATAAATTAGAAAACATTTTAATCCATTTCTTCTTAATCTGAGCAAAACATTTGCTGCATACAACCACTGTATAAATTGATATTACATAATTTTAAATGTTCACTTGAGAGGGGAAGCCTGCCGTCTTCTGAAAGCCAAATGCTCAGTGAAAGTAACACGGCTGCTGGGGCACACGCTAGATCAAGGCCACAGACTTCAGGGGTTATCAAACACTGCACAGAAGATTTTTGCCTTGCATTTAGTTTATTGCAGATATACACTCCAAATTAATTTATTGGGTTATAATGAATATGATTTCCAACTATAGTTAGCCCTCATGATAGTGATTTTAATATTTTACCCTACCATTTGTATGGTTACTGGTGAAAAAACCCTTAAATGGTGCTTACACCAGAATACCCTGCTGTCAGAAGGACAAATGGAAATAAAACCGATCTACCCATATATTCCGCTATGATTCAAATTGGAGATCTGTTCACTAGATGCATGTCCATTTCTGTGCGAGTGACCACCTGCCTTAAGCAAGTGTACCAGCTTGTGTAGTCCAGGAAGGCTTCCAATAAATAAAAATATTTTCAGATGTATTGAACCAGCAACACCTTTGGCTTCATTAAGAATCCTGTCCAAGGGGATATATATGAACTTATTACCCATTTTCTTTAACATATGTACATGCATGCATTAGGGAGTCCCTAAATAAAAGGTTAGTGTTACTTACAGAAGTTGTGTGTATATCAAGTGTTACAACCAAAATCTCTTCAACACCAGTGGATGAAAAAATGACCCTTAAGCCACCTAAAGTAACATTCAATTAAAGATAGAGGATTGCAAACTCAATGCAATATAGACAAGTATAATCATACCACCACCTGTATATTTATAGTAATGGTAGTACAAATGTGGTCTAATTTACTTTTGGCCTTATGAAGGCTAGTTACTTTCAGTATGGTAACAAGAAATCATAAATTCTACAAATCTAACTTAACTACCCAGATCAAAGTTTCTTAGCATTCCAAAAAAATATATAAGAAAAGGGTTACAAAAAAATCAGCTATTTTAGACAATGCCAACTTCACCTAATTTCCTAAATCTTACCTTAGCAAGGTAGACAGGGGGGTCATTGGCCTTCAAGGTGGAGGATGCCTTCTCAAACTCGGGCTTTAATCTCTTGCAGTGACCGCACCTGAAAGTAAAAATGCTTTTAAGTGCCTGGCAGAAACTGGTGAAACCAATCCACTTTTATACCATAAACCAGGTTAATGCTTCCTGGTATAGTGCTTAGTTGTACACTTGGATGTTTAGCCATATTTTGTAAGGAAATTAAGCAATTCTTAGAGGGAAAAAATAAATAAATAAATAAATAAAAGCATAAAACGTCGGGAGAGAGTAACCTTCAAGATATTCTTTAACTAGAACTGAAGGTGACCAAATAAGGACAATGAGCTAGGTTGATCTAGGAGAGAAAAACTCCAATCAACCCATTGCGTACAGGTGTCATGGCATACATGTCAGCACCGA
Organism: Penaeus japonicus; assembly: GCA_017312705.2. Taxonomy (NCBI): domain Eukaryota; kingdom Metazoa; phylum Arthropoda; class Malacostraca; order Decapoda; family Penaeidae; genus Penaeus; species Penaeus japonicus. The sequence continues at coordinate 16,732 of BOPN01002477.1, forward strand.
TTAGGCCTAAAGTCACGTCCACACTGTCGAGCACGAAGGCTTTGCCCTTGTACGAGCAGTTTCAGCGGGCAAACCATCAAACTGTCCGCTCCCAGCACCAATAGAGGGCAGTGGATCGAGGTCTTCCGTCACTGCCAAACGCACGAGGTTGCGGAACAATGTTTTATTTTCCTCCTGCAATTCACTTAGGATTGTCACAGAGCTACCCATTCTTTCACGTCTCTGCAACCACTCCCGGCACCAGACACGTCTGTGACCTCGTTTTTCTTTTTAATGCAGCCACCAATTATGATAGAATACAGTGCTATCTTCTTTCTAAGCAAGGCAGCTTCTGCAACATATTTTGATTTTTCCCACTCCCTGTTAGTCCCTCATTGTAGAGCTAGAGCCATTTTTGTATTGTTTTTATTGTGTGTTTTTAGAAATTTATATTTTCATATAACAGGCTCCATTAATTCTGCAGTTGACTAAAAGTGTAGTTCAGGGTCCATATCAACTCTCTTTATACTTGATGTGATAAAAGTATTGCTGTTTAGGGGAGTACAAAAAGCATCTTCATTTTTTCGCATTTATGTGCTGTCATGAACGAACATGAAACTTATAACCATCCAAAATGAAGAAGTAGGGAAGATGAAGGAAATCTGTGCTTTTGACAGTGAGTGCCATAACAAGGCATCCATACTGGCACAGGGGCACATTGTAAGCATTGGGCATGGTGTGAGTCACCTTCCTCCTCTCGTTCTGCCTGCACATCTTTCATCTGCGGTACTTTAGAGCAAGAGGTCGGCAACCTGCTATGTGCCATCACTCTTCAGAGATGGTGCTTGCTAGAGACAGATTCAAGGCTCTCTCTCCTGCTGGTGCTAGGAGAAAGTGGTGCCATCTAGGTTTTGCAAGGGAGTTGAAAACCATTTTGCTTAGTATTATGGCAGTTATAATAATCATGACTACAATTATCAACATGACTCACTCATTACTTATAGTACAATAAAATAACAGTGATCTAAAATACCCGAAGGCCATGACGCCCATTGTCAGGCAAGAGGTCCTGTGTCATGTATGACGAAAAAACACGTCATCCGTCGTTAACGGGTTAAGAAACGGGAGTCAATGCTCACAGTTGAAGCGTGCAGTCATGAGATATGGCTGTAACGGCACTAGCTCCAGAGCTACAGGTTTCCAAAGTCAGCCTAAACTCGCATTTTATGATGGATTTATGGAAAAATAGTTTTTGGGCTAGTCTGCGCTACCGGGAGGGCGGAGAAAACCCTTTCCCTTCCCTCTAATTTTTGCCAGGTGCCGCAAATGTCATAGACCACCCGCCTTGACGACCAGTTAGGTCGTTAGGCGCCCTGTTGACAATGGGTTAATGCGGGTTGGGGAGGGGAGGGGAGGCTAGTAGTGGTTCTGACTGGGAGACTGGAGGACAAATTACTTTTACTGTCGATAAATATTCAACTACGACTATTTTGGATTCACATTCCTACTTTTCCCCAGCATGTAAGCATGTATATAAAACCTGGGCAGATTAGGGTTCAAGACCATTCCACAAAATACCAATCTAATGAAAATTAGTAATTGCTTAATAATGGTTGTATATTCATCTAACAAGGTTAGCACTAAGTCTAGACAATAGTAAAATATTTGTTTTAACTTTGATATCAATGGATGACTTACGATCGTGTCGAGATCAGCTTTAGGCTATAGAAACCAATTGGTAATATTGGTAATACAAATATCACCAAAAGTAATAGTATAACTGCTCACCTATAATATATGAGAGCTTGAAGATGCAATAAATAAACTGGAATAGTCTATAGTCTATTCTTGCAATGCAGCAACTACTCCCCTAAACAGCTAGCAGATTCTTAACAGTGTAGTGGGGACTAAAGCCAAAATTATGATTTGTGTAACTGCCTCAACATAAGGGCATTCTGCTGTTTACATTGGTTTCCCCTCGTTGACCCAGGTCAAGAAAGTATTTTCTATAAATTGACCAGAGCCCATCGTTGTGTTCCCATGCCATGTTTTATACCATTCTCAGTGTCTTTCACATACAAACTGTCTTGTCTGTACTCAAAATGATACTTAAAATGCATTAAATGCAATTTAAGTATGTATGTACAATAACTATTTGCATGGATATTCAAGATCACTCGTCTATCATGTATTTTGTTCCTTTCCTTGTTCCTCAGGCCATAAAGGTTGCCTCTGGCAAACAGCCTGTCCCCTCTTGTAACCATCTTTACTGTCATGTAATTTGAACTACAGCTGATCCTTTCACAAATTTAGCCATTTTAGCTTTTTTCAAATATTTCTAATCATCAGATCAGTAATGGTATAAATATAAGCTTGCACTTAAAATGGTTATACACTTCCTGCTCCATTCACACTCCTGAAATGGAAAAACTTGCCTGATACCATCTGGCCTGACATCTACAATCACTTAACCCACTCACGACGGGGGCATTCCAGCCTTGCATGTTACAATGCCGGGGCTCTCGAACGCATAGGCCTAAATCAGTTAAATAAACGACGCCGTAAGGCGTCACCCAGCGAACGGGCCTAGAGTGCGCAGTACCATAGTGTACCACCCGTCGAGAGGGTTAACATACCAAGATCTTCCAAATGATTTTTTTGCTTAACACTTGAATACATGTTAAAGATATTACTTGTAACAACCTTAAAGACCAATAGTTGGGTCTATAACTAAGGTACCTAATCACAAAAATTTAAAGTTTTACAAGTTATTTATATATATATATTTTTTATACAGGTAGTAATAACTTCTGCATTTAATATATCTTAAGTATACAAGTTCATATGGGAAGCTTCTAATACCATTGTTCACCTAACAATGCACTAACTTGGAGCAAAGACCACATTAAGAAATGCCATATCAAATAGAAATGAGTACTTTTGGCAAGTATCAGCTGATCAAAAGTGGTTTAGGTTTGCCAACTCAATGGTCACATTTAACAATGAAATACCATCTTTCTAAAATGTACCTAGATGTGGTTTGCTAACCACTGCTGTAGCAGCATTAAACTGGCTTTAAATTTAAGGGTTAATGTCTAGAATCAATCCATGACAAAAATTCGTACCGATGTTTTCTTAAGGTGTAATGTCATGGCCCAAGATCATGTGCATTTAAGTAAAATTGATTTTACAATTCCAAATTTAAATGCAGAAACAACTCCCATAGACAAACTAGGAATGGACAGCTTCCAAAAAGACTCGGTATTCTGGATTTCTATACCAGGCAGGTG
>BOPN01002477.1:25000-37500 GCA_017312705.2 Penaeus japonicus
ATCGTACGGATTACTAACATTTAAGCGGACACTTTATTTTTATCAATAACTCGGGATTAACGCCTGCAATACTGAAAACAGTTGAGTAATAACATATCGCACAGGTATGATACAAAGATATACAGAAAAAATAAACATTTGCAAGTTTCGTCAGAAATAAATAACACTCGTCTGACATATCAATTGCAATAAAATACATTACAGGGAAACGTAAGTGCTCTAACATTTGTGTTGTATGTTTCTATGATGTCTCCTGTCTTTTTTATCCTTTTTAATTTGTCTTTATTTGCCATGAAATATATTTTTTGCTGATAGTGTAATTTTTGACATTTCAACCTAAAATGATTTTTCCCATTCTGTCCAGCAAGTTTCTAAGTAATTCTTGACTGACTTTAAAGCAATGCTTGTTTAATTGTAAAATAATTAACGAACAAGCTACACAAGGACAGCTTTGATAAAAAAAACAGACCTCATTGAAACAACAACCAAGTACCTGTTTCTTAACAGCTCGTTGACTACATACATTTATGATCATGAATGATTAAAATCTGGCTCGACTTCGACATACATCGCCCGTGTATGAACCTATTAGTTATCATTCACTGTCAGTGATATATGCTGAATAACAAATTACCCTAAAACAGCTGGACAGTCTCTAAATCTGCTTTAAATTTTAAAAATGAATCAAGATTCACCATGTGCATGAGAGTGTGTGCATAAGTATGCTCCCTTTATTGTCTTCAGATTATTCTTTAAATATAAAAAAACAGCGTATGCGATAGGTGAGTACACTGAAAATCGCTTGGATGCATTAAATAGGGTTAGGCTGTCAGCGCCACTTAGTCGTCCACAAGATACTTCTTGGCAATGATTTACGATTCCTATTCCATTTAACAGATTTCCTTCCGTTCCACAAAAAGAAGGACGCGACAAAGATATTTTTTGCAAGGGAACTCCCTTTTGGACTCCTCACAGTGACAGCCACACATGACGCCCCTGTCATTCCTGCATAATGTTAGTTACAAGAAAATACATTCTCTTGAATTTGAAAATAGCTTCTTAGGCAAATGGCTGAGCAGAAACCAAGTAGAATCTTTCGAGATTTGCGTTTTGGTAATCTCTTGATGAAATATTTTCTGGACGGAGATCCGCCACCGGTCTGAGTAACACTGCTCTGGTGTCATGAAAACTAGACTATATTGTAAAAACCTTCATTCATGACATGAAGTTGACCTCGGGAGGCAGACACGGCCCGGAAACAGGCTGCCTGGCTCGGCTGCTCAGCCATGAGGGAGAGGCTGTCATGTTGCCGAAGGGTGACGGGGAAGGGATGAGGCATATGACCAATTCAATTGATATATTTATTTAATTTCAACGATTGAAAAATAAGTGATTTGGGTGAGGTGTCTGTTATGTGGGTTTGTGTTTGTCCGTATGTATATAAAAATGACAGACAGATGGATAGACAAAACAATTGTGTGTGTGTGTGTGTGTTTGTGTGTTTGTGTGTGTGTGTACATGTATGTTTCTGTGCGTTAATAATGCGCTCGAATTGACGCCAGAACTGAAGACACACTTTAAACACTTGCTTTCACCTGCATGGATTTGTGGGAATTGCCAATGAATATTTTTCTTTGAAGAACACAAGAGAGACAAAGGCACTGTAAAAGTCATTATTATTTTTTTTTTACAGAGAATTTAGGTATAAGAGCCGAATTCTAGATAATGAATTTCATTAACATGCTATGTGGAAAAGCGGTGGTAAATAAATACGCAGATAAATGGATAAAACTTATGACGAAATGCTAGAGAATGCGCCAAAGAATTCAGTCTTTAAAATAATTAGCCGTTGGTTCTAGACATTATTTACTCAATGCAAAAACGCTCTCACTCACCAATGCCGTCGCCCCCCCCCCATCTCTCTCTCTCTCTCTCTCTCTCTCTCTCTCTCTCTCTCTCTCTCTCTCTCTCTCTCTCTCTCTCTCTCTCTCTCTCTCTCTCTCTCTCTCTCTCTCTCTGCCAGGGGCATACCAAGGGGGAAGGGGGGGGGGCACTTTCCTGTATTTTCTTTCTGTAAGAAGAGTCGGCTTGTCATACCATACAATGTAACCAGTATATGGAATCAATAAGACCGCCGAGGAATAGCACTGACGGTAAAAGCTGCTGTAGGGCAGATAACTGTAGGGGGTTCAAGGTCATGGAGAAAGGGGGGATGGGTGGGGTTCGGGCACATGCAGCAAGTGGGTGATACGGACAGAAACACATTCAGAACAATCTGTTTCTGAAACAAGACTACACTCGACATGAAAGTGATATAGACAAGCGGTGTGTGTGTGTGTGTGTGTGTGCGTTCGCATAAGTGCCTATAACATTCGTTGCACCTGAGTGCCGATGTGGCATGAAAAGTCACACGTGTGGAGAACTTATTTGCCAGGAAATATTGCTGAGCTCGAAGTATTAACATTAAAGGCTTTAATCGAAAAAAAAGTTATAAGAGATTAATTAATGAAAACGACGAATCTCACAACAAGGGCTTAATTGTGATAATGGCGTATAATGACATAGCATGATAATATAAAGATACCAACACGCTATACCGAGTTTGCTCAGTTGTGTATATTTGCTCATAATTAGTCTTTTGAATAAGTAAATGAAGTTTCCAGGGAATATTTACCCTACAAATATCCTGGCATGCAAATGTTTGTTACCATGTTGTGTTGTAAAGTAAAAGATGTTGAGATTTTGGTTTACTAATTTTTAACATCGATTGATATCAGCAAGGTTTTTTTTTCTTTTCTTTTTTTCTTTTTTATAAATTTGGAATAAATTTCAAACTTCTGTTGTGTTGTCCCTTTTCTTTTCTCTTACAAAAGTGCATCTTCAAATCACTCTGGGGTTTGTTGCACACTGGACATTGAGCACAATATCATTGTTGTCACGATTTTCATTACTGTAGAAAGTCTTTTCATACGGAGTTAGGATAATAAAACTGCCACAGTTTTGAATAAGAAATGCCAGACAGCGCAAGGAAGGAGTAAATGACGAGGAAGCCCACTTGCCACCACACGCAAGGCTGCCACGGCGCCGGATGTCTATGACGCAAGATTAGATAGCCTCTTCATATCTTTGTATCTTTTACTTTAATCTTTTAATGTTCATGGCTGACAGTTATGTTGTGATTGATGGTGTCGATGATTGTTAGAATAACAGTATCAGTGCGACTATCTCAGTATCATTATCATCATTATAATCCTCCTAATATTCACCCTCCTATGTTCATGATTACCATTAATGATATGAAGGAAAGGGCTTCACTTCCCTCATTAATCAGTCACCAATATTTGTTAATAGAACGAAACTTGAACAAAAAAAATATATAGCTGTGTATCTGCTGTCAAAAAGCTTATCTTATCAGTGATCGATTATACACAGGTGTCAGGAGGAAGACCACATACGTCAGGATTGCAAGAAATTACTAATGGCTTTGGCATCTTTATCCTACGTTATATCAAATCTCCTGGGGCCATGGCCCCCTTATCTGAGGGGTGGCCCAGACAGAGGGCCCCCAGTCTTATCTCCTTCCTCAAACCCTTAATGCCAGCATACATTCATCTTGGGAAATGCAGGGCTGCTCTGTTCATCTTGGCCAAGTGCTCCTTTTGCATTCTTCATCTGCAAGGCTCGACAGTGAGCGTCGGCGTCCCCCTTCCAGCCCCTTGCAACAACGAAGAGGGGAGGGCATATGCCGGACAGTGGGCATACCCCCTAGGCCACACCCTCATTCACCATTCGCTCCCTTTGCCCGATGCTGGACAGTTCTTTCAACGCTCGCCTTCGCCCGCGGACCGCCTCATTCGCCGCACGAGGCCATCTGTTTAAGCCACATATACTATCCACACATTCTCCAGTGTCTTCTTCCGGCAGCTCTCATGCCCCACATTTCTGTTGCATCCAAAATCCCAGGAGACCCTAGGCACTTGAAGCTTTCGGCACCTTGCAATACTCCTCATTTAGCTTCACTGTCAGCCTTCTTCCGTCTACGTTTCTCGTGCACATGAACACTTAACTCGATTCGCACTTACTTGCAACTTCCGTCTCCCATAAACTCACAAACGCGAATGCCAGTTACTGTATTTTTCCTTTTGAGTCAGCTACACGCGCCAGGCCATCAGTAAGAAGGAACTGGTTTATCTCACAAACCTACCAGGCATCATCTATAATCACTATCCCTTTTCCTAAAATTCTCATTAATCTCCCACATATTAAGCAGCCATGGAGACATCACACACCCTATCGGCACCCTAATGTTGAGCTCAACCGTACTTGCTCTTCTGTTCCCATAGAAGCTCCTTATAGCTTGCTACCAATGCCATACTTTGCCTTTTCAACGGCTCTGCTTCCTCCATCTCGCGTTTTGTAGCTCCATGATCGCCCGAAGAACATCCTTCCTCTTTGCTAGTTTCTATCCACATACCTGTGTCGTGGCAAATACCCGATCCTCTTCTTAGCCCACACTAGTTGGCCAGTGAAACGCCTTCAGTTCCCTTTCTTTCCCTCATCGCCAATATCCCAGACTTGCAACTTGGTTTTTGCGCATGTTATCTCTCGCGCACACTCATCGATTTAAGGTGTGCAAAACATTTTTACGGATCGACTTTCCATCATACCATTTATATCATATCGGAACAATGACGTGAGTCGGTGGAAAAGGACTATAAAATCTTGGTTTGCAGCGGTTGCCAACACCCATCCAAGACCTAATTGCCTCTTCATCTCTGTCATGTCCATCCTTCATTGCTTCCTCCCTTCTACCGGCTTCATTTCTTAAAAACTTTACGTCCTTCCAATACATATTCTCATTTCCCTCAAAATTCTCAGCCTATTACTGACTCAACTGGTTCACTTCGTACGTTTATTCAGTAGCCTCTCCTTTCTCTGTGGCCAGTTCACCTATCTCTTCATTCCATCATTCACTACACTTCTTCTACCTCCTTACGCCACACACTTTTCTCGTACGCGTAACTCTCTCCCTAAAGCGCTCACATTCTCTCTCGCTTTGTCAATACTTCTCTTCTTAGTGTTTGCATTTACGCTTTCGTTCACAGTTTTGCGACCGATAACCAAACTTTCCCCAGGTGGTGGCCCGGCATTACCTCCCCTTCCCCCTCAATGCGTTCATATCCAATACTCTCCCTACTACCTCCCTTACTACCAATACTCTCCCTACTACCTCCCTTACTACCAATACTCTCCCTACTACCTCCCTTACTACTAACACGCGATCTAGGAGCTCTGGCTTCAGTTCTACCACCATCCGTTCTCATGCAAGTGGAGACCTCTTTCACAATGAACTATTTCGCACCAACAACTTTTGTTTTACTTTCATTTCTACCAAGTACTCTACATTTCCAGGTACTCATTCCGACTCACTATTTCTCACCCTGGCATTTAAATTCCCCATCACAACAAAATCTATATTTTTCCAAAACTATTCATACAATCACGAAGTTCATCTAAACCTCTTGTCTTAATATAATCTTAACTCATGACAATCTAAACGATAAAATTCTCTCCGTTCGGTCACTCACCTTACCGCTTCCGTTCTCCCATTACTCCTTTCATTTCATTTCACACCGCGCTAACACACCCAGCTTTTTCTTCCAAGCATTCCTTTTATTTCTACCTATTTAGACTAATTTCTAGCCTATTTGCGGGGACCAGTACATGAGGAAATTCTCTTTAACCCATAAATGGGTGAGGCAGGAGATGATACGAGGCAAGGGCGTGTCCACACGCCAGTGGGGTCGTAGATCCATACTTGTGGTTTTCCTGTCCTGAGCTCCCCTACACATGTAACGCGAAATAGTCTTTTCTGTTTTAGAAAGAAGGCGGCAACCTCTGAATTACTGCTTTATTATAATGAATCTGTTAGTTTTTTTTACTCTTTTTTCCAATAAAATACTAATGATAATAGTGCCATCCATACTGTTATTAATAATGTTTAATTGACAATGTCACCGAAATTATCAGTTGGAATTTGTTGGTATCCTTTCAACTGCATACATTTTTCTTTTTTTCTATCAATTTAGTTATGTATTTCTGTAGTCAGATAAGAAGTATATTCGAACCCAACGGTTCTCAAGGTTTCCAGGTCACAGTGATATCAGAAATGTCATTGTCTGACCCGGTTTTCCCAATTCTTTCCATGTATGTAAAGAAAAGAATACAATTGTTACTATTTATTTACGTTATTTCACAAATTGTTAAACTATAATATAGAACTAGCTCTTGATTAGTTTCCGTCTTTCACCGTCCGCTTCGTCTTTGGTCTGTCAGCTGATGCGATGGTGCCGGATCTTCTCTGATTGTCTCTCTTGGAAACGTCACACAACACCGTCTCGATCGCTGCATAGGGAGTTAGACTTGGTTTCCCTCTCGTACTTGGAGGTTCCATTTCTGATAGATATCTGTCACATATTTTTTTTTCTTTTAGCGGCTGGGCTGCGTGCAGCATAGTTGGCAGAGCTAGGGGCGGTGGTTTCGTCAAGATCTCTCGCCCCCATCGTCAATTAATTTTTTGCTAGATATGACCGTTCGTAACGCGTTTTGGGGCCTGCGTATGTACCTGCTTGGTGAATGGAAGATCCTTCAATGTGTGTACAGATGCAGCGGTTCGTGCTGCAATGACTGATGATTAGATGACTGGCTTGGTCGACACGGGACACGCTCCCTCTGCTCACCGAGCGTTGAGTTCTGCTCGACTCTCGCAGTTCTCCACTCATTTGGTCTCAGGAAGGTTCAAAAGGCTGGTCATTAGTGGGCAGTGGACATCTTGTCGATCATTCGTTAGTCATAACCTTGCAGAACTCTTTCATGGACGTAGCTATGGCATTCCCCAGTTCTTCATCAGCGCGATACTAGAGGTTCCTCTTGGTGGCGCCAGTATCCTACGCAATGTTGGCTACGGTTCCACGTGTGACACGTGATTTCTTTCGATGGGACAGTAACGTAACCTGATGCCACCTCCACGGGATGGGGTGGGTTGGTTAGGTCCTCGTTGAGACCTATTCTCTTCCCTCTTCTAGGAGGGAGTAATTTCGTCTTTAAGGGTCACTCTGGACTGACTTTTTGGGGGTCGATCCCTATCTTCTTTCCTACGAGGTGACGACGTGGAGCTGGCGATCCCGTTTGGATGCTCAAGCGACCTCTATAGTTGAGACCATCCCCTAGATGCTCCCTCAATAGACTATAAGGGATATTGGCGTTTCCCCCGCTCCCCTTTCTTCTTTTACAGCTGTTTTATAATAGTTTTGCATATGCCTTTGAGGGCAGTGAATTGGCAGTTAGACAGATGAATAACTATTTGTTTTCTGTAGACATTTTCAGTTTTATGATCTAATTTGTGGATTCACGCTGACAGAGGTGGGGGATGGAAGGGTATTGGAGACAAGGAGTTAGAGGGCGGATTTTTGTATCCACTGCATTGGCAATGGCGGGCTATTCAGTCCATACAAAAAGGCTTGCCAAGCTTTTGTGGAAGACCTGTACAGGTAGAGAAATAAACTTTACTATCTGCCATACTCCCCCTCTTCCAGAATGATCATGGCAATTTGTTTTGATGTTTAAGCAGTGATATATATTTGAGAAAAAATGCCAGGTTACTGTCAATACAAATAATTGTACAAACTAAGAAAATTGCCATGTCATAATGCATTCAATATATTCAAAATTAGTGACATATTGATGAAAAATACTTGTGTAAATAAAAGCCATTATACTAAATTGTCCTTTATTTTCCTTTGGAGTATTGGAGGAATTTCAAATACATAAAAAAGACAGAAGGGCTGCATCTTGAGCACAATACGACACAGCACAGCAGGTCAGAGCTGCCTTAATTTACATAGTATAAAAACTGCATCTTACAGACCTAAGCACTGTACTTGACTTTATACAAAATTGTTTTACAAAATATGTACACCATTGACAGAGCCGCAAGTGACCCCAAATGAGGCCAGAACAACCAGAGGGGACAGGTAAGAAAGCCTACCCAGGAATGTAACTCATTGTCACTTTGGCACACCTTCAATTCTTCAGGAGTGGGAATACAATATAAAATAGAGCCTAGAAGAGTCACTTGTCAAATAGGATTCTTTTTTACATCAAAGCTTTCTAAAAAGCACAACAAGTCATCTATAAAAAATTAAAAATGTATTTAGAGGATTCTCTTCTCTTACAAATCAAACATATATTTGTTCAATATACAGACTCTATAAAAAAAATCTCTCTCACTCACTCTGTCTACATGTATGCACTATCATAGGTCATATAGAAACTGTGTTAGGTTAGCCTATTTTCGCATATCGTGCGATGAGTCGGTTCCTGGGTTTTTTGATGGATGCTTTTAAAAATCATCCACTGTAACATTTAAGGCACCACCCAAAAAAATTTGGAGCACTTTTTAAAAAATAAAAATTTCATTAAAAGCTTAAGCCTAACTTACTGATAAAATATAGCAAAGCTCTAAATATGAGCTGCCTCACTTAATCTTTTTTAAACAAACAATTGTGACTGACTCACAGCATTTGACTAATGCAACCTTGAACTCAAAGGGTCGTCATTTCTATGAGATATGTTAAATTACCTTTGATTATTAACTTTTTTATAATTTAAAAAATTAAGAAGTATAAATTAAATATGAAGGCTAACTGTTGCACATCATCCAGGTACAAAGACAAGAACCTCGGCTCATTTGGTCCCTTAAAAATTCTATAAAAATTATTTTCAAAAGCAAAAAAGATAATGTTTATCTTCTGACCTTACGATGACATGCACTGTACACTCTGGAATGCTGTTCTGTATACTGTTTACACAGACATTTATATTAAGTAACAACACCCCACTATATAATTTATGGGGGCTCACCATACATTTTACAATAAAAAATATTTGTACACCACAGTTTTCACAGCACTGTCGCTATATTCACTATTATATACATATTTTAATTTTACTTTCCTATTTATGCACAATCTATATTTTTGATTTTCAATAAATTAATCAGTTTATTATAAACTTCATATTAGGAAAGTAGCCCATAATTATTTACACACATACACACACACACATACAAAAGTCCTACAGCACCTTCACATATTCCTGCGTCAGCATTATTCACACTTTGGAACCTGGCACTGTTAGTGTGGTGGTATGGTGATGTGGTGGTGGTGGCGGAGGTTTATGATGCGGCCCCGTGTAATGGCTTGCAGGTCGGTAGCTTGACCCATAAAGGCCCTCTTGGTGGGGCAAGTCACGAGAGTGCTCATTATGCCCTCTGTGCCCCACGTTTGACATAGTCTGTCCGTAATTTCCCATCTGTCCTCCATGTGAAGAATGAGAACTATGGACTGAGGAGCCAGAGATCTGTTTGTACATCATCATGTGGTGTGGCTGAGATACGCTTGGGAACAAAGTGTTATTGTGGCCAGCATTGTTATTACTAGCATCTGGAAAAAGAGAAAAAGTTTAGATTTGGAAAAATAAAAGACAAATTAGTCAGTCAGAGTAACACAATAAATAAAATAAAAAATTCAAGATCAACAATACTGATAAAGAAACATTGCAGTGAAACATGCACACTAACTTTTAGCGACAGCGGCAGCAGCAACAGGAGGGGGTCCGGGGGGAGGAGGGTGGTGTCTTCGTGGCAGGGAGGTGCTACTATTGTCCTGCGCATGGGAGATCATGGCCTGCACACTCTCATACTCATAGTAGTTGCTGACAGGGCGATGCTGGTGTTCCCTTGCCGAGTCACGAGGCCCTCTTTGACTCTGGTACTCACGTGCTTCCCGGCTGTTGCAGTCAGGAGTTGCACAAGTTAGAATAATGGTTGCATGATAATTCACTTATGGCTGATCATAGTTTTCAGGCTACTTTGAAGGGCCATCAATAAAAAGGTGAAAAGAACAAAAACTGTGAAGCAAAAGAAACCTTCAAGATAATTGGATTGTAAAGAAGAGATTTCAGAAAACTTTACAATGAAAAAATATATATAAACTGCAAAGAAAATTACAGAAACTAAATAATTCTGTTTGTATCTAATAAACATGAAGACTGAGTCCATATATAAATATTGATAAATAAACATATCAGGCAGGCAAGTTACATAGCAATGTTAGTACTGTACAACTTGCTTGATATAAAAATCAATAATAAATATTGCCAATATTAGTTTTTCTCATAAGCATTTAATATCATTAACATCCATGATCTCCTCAAACAGTAAAACAATTTATTCCTTTTTCTTTTTAAATCTTCAGCTGAGCAAATCTAATTCTGATTGCAATGTGCACTGCATCTACATATAGAGTGCCAGGCCAGGTGTACTATAGCTGTAATTCTCAACCTGAATATAATTTATGTGGACAACTATAGACAATGGTGACCACTGTTGATGTTTTAGATAGAATTGAAAATCAAAACAACTTTAAGTCATCTAATTGAATGATTGATGTTACAATTACAATTGCATTTACATTGACCTTTGAAATCATGATTTCCCATTTACTTTCACAAAGTAAGGGATTAAGATCTCATGAAGACCATAAGCACTCAAAGTCATATTTTATATACAGGCTGAGTATCAAAACAGCAATCCAAAGTTAATAAAATGAATCTACAGGCAGTTATTAATTTTTCTCTTCTGAATTTGGGAAAGCAATGTCATTCACTTTCATTTAATCAAACTAAAGGCAAATAAAACTTTAGATAATAAAAATGTAACATACTACTTTCAAAAGGAAGGGGAGGGAAATCAACAAATTAAAAATAAAAAATAAGGAGAAAAAAATACAAAGAACAAAGTATACATAATCAAACAAACAATAATAGATGCAAACAATTTTGTTTTAATAATAATAAAAACAAGTGCAACTAAAGCAATAAAACAAAACAAAATTAAAAGGAAAAGAAAAGAAAAAAGAAAGAATACATGGCAAATCAATAGAACAAAACATAATCATTAAAAAAATGAAAATGAAAAACAAGAAGACATGCCCCATCATGTCTTCCTCCACAATAAAACTGGCTCATGCATTCACGTGTACATGCTGTATACCTTGCAATTATTGACTCGTGTATAAACGTCTCCTCCAATTTGTGCAACAAAGTAGTAGGGGAGGATTCCTGCTGCCGTCTGTGGTGTGGACGAGGGGAGGGGGTGCATGGATACTGTTAGTCAACACCAACACCAAATAAATGTAAAAACAAAACAAAAACAGTCATCCATAGGTTTTGGATTGTGCTGGATGTACTCTGCTGTTGCTGTTCTGGAGATCCGTATCAGTCAACGGTCCAACTTTCATGAGGATGATGCAGGGCGAGGCAAAAGGTCAATTCATCCTGGTCTTTCACTCATTAAAAGTATTTACCAATAAAATTGACCTCAGCATCTTTACAAGTATAAAGACCCATGAAAATTATCATCAACCCTTAGCAATAATAATCCATGAATGCTGTGTGTATTGCAAGGAAAGTCGAGCATCATCACCACACAACATTTTTGTGACAGAACAATCTTATTTCCATCTTCAACACATCCTTCACCTTGGTGATTACAAACTACTGAATGTTGATGGCAATAAAATTATGATAAACTTTCCATTTGGAGGAATACAAGATTTCAACAAACCATGCTCACTTCTTATGCATTAGCTATATATAAAAACAAGTGAGAAAAGTAGAAAAAAATATTTTATTCCTTATAATGAAGCTTTTAATGCCATCAACAGTCAGGACAATGAATAAAACAGGAATCAATAAAAATCCATCAAGAACCAACAACAGCATAATGTCATAATCAAAAACAGGAAAACCCATATCTGTTTCCCCTAAATAGGTAATCAGTGCAAATGAAAACACCAAACCATATACAGGAAAGATAACATAAAATGATATGAGGAACATTTACACCTTAACCACGTATAGGCATAACTAAAACCTTTTTCTTCTACCTGCATAATCTCTGCTTCATATGTAGAATGAATGATAAAGAGCAACTTGGTACACATGCAAATACAATAAAGTTGCATGGACTTATTAAATGTTCCCCAGCAAAAAGCAGCAAAGTAAAAAAACAACATAAATACAACTTAAATTATAACCATACACAAGCAGAAATTATGAAACAAAAGTACTAGAAACACATAATTGGGTAAATATAACATGTGCACTAATACACGCCATTTACTAATCTAAATACAAAATAAATCTGTAAGGAGGTGAAAGCAATAACACTAACAATCTAATAAGAAAACAACAGGAATATAATTTAACCTTCATCTTTGCAAGTGTGTGATACTATTCTCTGGTCAATTTAGGTTGTTTTCTTCTCATTCACAAAAGGAATTTAGAATAGAATACTTTCACCTCCTTACCAGCATGTTAAACAAAGCTACAAGACACTACAACAGAAGATATCTCACCTAGTCTGCTTTTCCCGAAAG
>BOPN01002477.1:45000-57500 GCA_017312705.2 Penaeus japonicus
TGTTATCATTTGGTTCATTGGCACTGGAGAAGGACTAGTAGAATTTTTTGGCTTTGGATTTGAAGGAGGCAAAGGAGGTTTATAGTTGTTATTCACAGGCCTATTTCTAGGTGGAAGGGGAGGCTTCCTTGACAGTGAATTTTGAATGATGAAATTGGAAAGGTTATTGACTTGCATTTCATCATTGACAGAACTTGGAGGTTGAGAATTCAAGAACTTTTCACTGGTATTCTTGGGTTCTTTGCAAGGTTTAGAGTAGATAGCCTCATTATACACATATTTGTTTGGTGGGGGAATATATGGAGGTGGACCAGGCTTAGGCAAAGTGGGAGACAGAGGAGGGGATGGAGAATCAGCAACTGGTTTGATGCATGACACATACAACGAGTTGCGATTGACCGTGCCACCTGTGCTATTGGATCTAGAACTTGTCCCGTGGAAAGAGTGTCTATTGGGGTTCCCAGCACCTCTCGTTTTGTTAGAATTGCCAGAGGAAGAGGATGAGGAGGATGGTTTGGGAGTTTTGGAGCGCCTATGCACAATGTTCTCGGACATTACTTGCGGCTTGGTGTCAGTGGAGTTAAGCGTGTTATTGTTAGCCTTGTCAGCTTCCGAGTCCCCGCTCTCTCCGAGCACCTGTAACATCATTGGGAAAAAAGCGTTGCACACTTGCACAGAAAACTGAACATTATGTGGCAAATCTGACTTTGCATCATAAAATACCAACTGGGATATACAAAGTTCATATCTATTAATGATACTATTTCATTGTTCCCATCAATAGGTTAGGAGATATTGTAAATCCTTAGGTATTTTGGATAAAAATAAATGGACTTGATATATATGATGCATAACCAGACTTTGCCATGGGACATATTCACATTCACAAACATGAAAAGCTTCAAGGGACACCAACATTAGAAATCATTAGTATCCTTTAAACATTAAAAAACGATAAAAGACATGCCATTCACTCTTACAATCCATCCCAATTTTCAGATATTATACAACTTTTGATGTACAGACACAGACAGAAAAAGGGATTACTTGTAACTGTTATGGCTGGAAGGTATGTGAGCCTTCAAGTAGGCTTCCAAGGTGGTTAATAAAAGCAGACAATCAAAATTTTGAGAAGAGAACCAGTACCTACATTTTTTTTTTTTTTTACCAGTAGATTCCCTTTTAGGTAAGACAATATTAACAGACTTTGCAAAAAGAGTTAACAATTACCATTAAATTGCTTTTATCCCTCTAAATCCATTTTCATGCAACTACATTGCCTTAGTGAAGACACTTTTATGAAGCTGTTTTAATATCAATTTTTTGGGTAAAATATAGAGAAAAGCCAAAAGTTTGGGGGCCACTGCAAATGTTCATGTGGCAAAATGCTTTCTTTAATTTTGCATTCATTCAGGCTTCCACATTTAAAAAGGGGGCTTTTGCCCATCACAAGCTATCTTCCTCTGTAATGAAGTAGTTGAAGCAGTTTAAATAAACAAAAGACCAAGTACCACTATCTTCCTTACCTGTTTGATCGCACTTTCATATCGTTCCTCTAAGTCATCTGTAGGATACGTTCTGTTCCTCTGTGCATGACGACGCTGGTGTTCTGCTCGCAGCTGATGCATTCTCTCAGATCTAGAAGGCTCTCCCTCATCTGGTCTCATCTGGGGCTGCTGCTGCTAATTGTGCGATAAGTTAATGATGCATTGGAAGATGATAAATATTTAGTTGGATATATAATGCTAAACAGTTATAAGAAAAAAAAAGAAAGAAAAGAAGAAGAAGAAAAAAAAAAAGGATAAAGCTTTCATTACTCTATTAGATGATGTTTGTTTACCTGATTGCTGCGAGCAGTGTTTTCAATCATGCGCCTATACTGCTCCTGCATGCGATCATGTTCTTCCTGCTGGAGACGTCTTGCAGCAGCCAGCCTCTCAACTTCCGCACGGTCAACTTCTGTCCGACTTTCTGACCTATCTGTCTCCCCGTCACCTTTGCTTGTGAGGCCATTGGGGTTGTCAATACTCTTTCTGTGTTTTCCAAATCTGTGAAATGACAAGATTAGAAGGAGAAAAAAAAAAAAAAAGATAAAGATAATATAACACATGATTCTGGGGAAACAATAATCATGATAAAACATTACAACATACATCCACAGCATATGCTTCACATACCTGAACATAGAACCAAGTCCTTTGAAGATTCCTGGCTTCTTCTTCCCAACTTTCTTATACTTATCGTCAACAGCAGAATTGACTGATGACTGTCGACTATTGCCTCTGCCGAAGCCTGAGCCACTGGATTCAGACTCTTCTTCTGCAACTAAATATCCAAAATATTCCTCATGTGAGAAAAAGTCTTCTAGGGGCAATCAGCACAGACAAAATACACAACAATCAGAAGACACATCAGCAGAAGCACATACAAAAGGAAAACATTGATAAGCAACAATTGCCACAACAGACGGAACATGCACGGAGGAAGAAATGAACACCAGAGTGACGTTCAAGGACAAGAACAAGCGCAAAATCAAGAGAGAAAGAAAACAGGGAGTCAAGCAGTCGTAGGAGGGGGTGCCAGGATCCACCGCCATCAAGTGTCCATAGGGAAAGGCAAATTGCACACAAGCAATGCACAAATTCGGTCAGGTGTTACCCACAGGAAATGGTGAATGTATGAACAATTCATCACAAGTAGCCCCACAGTCAGGTGATTCCAGGTCACATCCCCAATGGGATCAAGGAACATTGAGCATCCAGGCCCCATCGGGTCATAGAAGGTCAAGCCAAAGGTCCAAACGAACATGAGTAGGGTAGTCGGTGTCGGTGCACAGTAGGGTAGGAGTCAAGGCGGTAGAGGATGGAGAGAAACACGAATCTATTAGGATTGTCTCTTGGAGTTGGATTACATTGATTAACTACCCTTTAATGATAACATATCCTCTTTATTATCCTACTAGTCTACACAGAAAGGTTTGAATCTCCTACTTTTTGGGAAGTGTTACTTTATACTTTACCCTGACAAAACATAGTCTGAGAGCATATATATATCAAACTACATTCTTAAACTCATACGAGAAATCTAAATATACTTCTAACTGATTGTACCTCTGTACAAAAAAACGCTTACAGCTTTTGGATGAGTGACACTTACGAGTTTCCATCTTGTTCCTTAAACCGGTAAGAGGGACATCATAAGACCGATCAACAGCAGCCCGGAAGCTCTCATTGCACCCACGGCCCCTTGGCACTCTGCCCGAGCCCATGCGATGGCCCTCTTCCTCGAGTGCCATCTGGAAGAATGTTACACATTAAGTTTCTGTCCTTAAAATAAGTACAGGGTTGAAAAATAAATTTATTTGAGCTGTGGCAATAAAATTATCAAGATCCTACTCCTTACACAGGAAAAAAAACTGCTCTTACATAAAATAGAAAAGAGCATAAACTTTCTTATACACAGCTACATCATTTATCAAAATTATAAAACAAAAGCAAAAATAAACATCTATGAGAGTTTTAAACAAAATTCCAGTTTCCCCGTCCCTACCTCCTGAACCATTGTCTGCAAGGACTCTAGGCTTGAAGACTTCTTCATACCTAGACCTGGACCGACGTCTAGCCGTGATCGAAGGACATCTGGAGATTGTTTATATGATTTATATGAATTTGGGTATTAGTATAAAGGACACATTTGCCTTATTTAATTTTCAATCCCTTGTATATCTGACAACTTGATCATAGTGCACATGCAATGTTATCATGCATCAAGAAAGCAAATTATGGTTGATATTATTGAATGATGTTCAGGTCGTCATTTATAATTGGGATGAAAATATTTACAAACTTTGAAAACATGTATTTATTTTTTCTATAAATTGTCAATTTAAAACAAGAACAGAACTATGTACAAAAAACTGATATTAAACTTGTTAAGAATTGTTAGGTAATGTCAAAAACATTAAATGCATCAGACTCCATGCAAAATAACTTTCTGATAAATATTAGTTTAAGCTTCAAATTCATTCTCAATGACTGACACTGTTTATCTTGCTGCCATTTAATTTTTCATCTTACAAACTAGAATAACTGTGACCTACCTCTGATGATGGAAAAAGAAAAAAAAGAAAAAAAAGTAGCACTTGAACTCTTCAGTGTAAATTAACACGAATAAATGCAAAAAAGAGCTCAATTCTCTCTGCAAAAGCCCCAGAGAGGAAAAAAGTCTAAAAAAGAATCAATGAAAGAGAGAGAATTTGAAATGAGAGACAGCTGCTGATAACATGACATCCAATGCCCGTGAGAGAAATAAAGAGAAAGAGAGGGCAAACCAAAATTGAACCTTAAAAAAATAATAATAAAAAATTAAATAAACAGAATCCCTCTTGAGATTGTAGCACCCAAAATAACCCCCAACCTTTACCCTGTGGTGGCAAGTGCTCATGCTGAGAGGAGGAGGAGGAGGGTTGTTCATGTGCGTGACTGTTGGTGCGCTGGAGGTTTTGAGAGGCGAGAGATTCGTCAGACGAGGCCCGGACCAGCAGCTTTCCCCCCATCACAGCTGCATCTCGACTCAATAACTCTCGATTACGGGCAGCTAAACAATAAAACAAAACCGAGAGATTTTGAATAAGTATTTTTTATCATTTGCATTCTTAAGTAAGGATCTTTAAAATGCTAGCTACATTTTCTTCTTTTTTGAGGTGGGAAGTATTGGTTAAGGAAAAGTGATGGAATGGGGATGTTGTGAGCATACAAGACAAACATGTGCAGAGATATTAATGTTATTATTAGATATTATCTTCATATATACAAACCCATCTGCATTCTTAACATTCATATTCACATTCAGTAATATTTTCTTATCATTTAGGTCCGTCTTGATGCTATACTAGATTAACATACACCATTATATATATATATATATATATATATATATATATATATATATATATATATATATATATATATATATATATATATATATATATATATATATACACACACACAATGTAATAAAAAAGTGCAGTGAAAATTCTTAGCATATAGGGGTGAAAAAAAATAAACCTTGGAGAACAGGGTGCTTGCAATCATCTGTGTAACACAAAAGAAAATATTGCAATGCATTCAAAAGGTCAAACATATGTCACGTGTTGGCATTAATCTATTAGTAAAGAAACAGTGCAAATCCCATGCAATGCAAATCAAGACTTACAATAAAAACCAAAACCAAACCCAATCATCCCTCAAAAGTGCAGGATGCCATAAAAGAAACTAGTCTAAAAAAAGAAAAAAAGAAAACAAATCCTATTTCTAGTGACTATCTAGACTACAAGAGGCCAAAAACAACATGCACCACATTACACTTTGTTAGTTACCCCAGTTTGAGATCATGGCAGAAAGGTCCTGGCCAAAAGTGGTCCGCTGGTTTCCTTTGCTATGATTTCTCTCAAGACTCCGTGTGATCGGACTGAAGGGGCCTCGTGGGTACCCAGACCAGTGCCCCTTGAGGCTCCCCCTTCCCACGGTTCTGTCGAGCGTCTCAGAACCCCCCTTCCTTGCATACTGCTGTTTGGACTTTGTCTTTGGACTAGCACTGACAAGGGTGTTTGCCTTCTGGCGCAATTTAGGGGAGGGCTTTAGCATAGGTCTTGGGATCTCAAGGGTGGCGTGGTGGTTCTTTGAAACGATACCAGGTTGGGAGGATTTGAGGCTCGATTTCTTTGGGGGTTCGGGCTGTTTCACCTTCGAGGAAGGATGATCCTGGCTGGGCAGGTCTATCCCGACCTCCCTTGACCCTGGCTTGAACTCCTCCCGCGTTTCACCTTAAGAACAGATACCATACCAAGGTAAGCCAAAAACATTTAGTCCAGTCTGTCACCATGTCCAGCAAGGGAGGACAGGGTAGTCTTTCCTTAATGTCATCCCAAGAACAGACTAGACTCATTATTATTGGCTTTTGTTAAAGAAGCTGACCAACTAATAACAGTTAAACTAAAAATGAAGATGCCTTTTAAGATCAAATAAAAACAGTTCACTATATTGAATTGTATCCTATTAACAATTATAATACTTTAAAACAAAATGTAAATGCATCTGTGACCAACTTATAACAAAGGCACTAATATCAATACATCCTTAAAAAAAACACATAATTGGTAAGCTTCTTTAGGAGACAAACAAGCACTTGTACAGGATACAAATAAATTAATATTGTAAGTTAGTTAGTTTCAGAAATAAAAGATACCTTGATATACATTGTCCAAAAATACATCATAGTTTTACATGACTGTCAACAAAATGACAAAATGTCTCATTTATCTACTTGAGATAACTACAATCTGAACTACACACTCAACTTCACACTGAACCTAGTTGTTAATAAATACAAAACAAATCTACTATTACAGTCTACTGTTATGTACTAATTATGTAAAACTATATGCAACGAAAGCTTTGTTTCTTCTGTTGTGTTTAGATTTTTTATTTATGAATAAAACAAAAAAATGGATAGGGAGGATGTGAGTCAAGGGAAGAAAGAGAATCTGAATGCGAAGACTAAACTAAACCTCGCCTTCTGTTACATTTACGGAAAAACATCAAGACCTGAAATATCACCACACAGATTTAAAACGAAGAGCACCTGAAGAATTATAGATGTAATCATCAAGAGGCATGAAAACTTACCCTCCATCGCGGCCATGCCCATTCCCATGCCCTGACTCGCGGCCAGTTTCTCTTGTGCCAGCATCATCTGCCTTTGCTTCTCTCGCTCTTCTCTGTTGGGGCAGAAGGTATTATTTGTCTCAGTTACTTAAGTTGCTAAAGACACTTTCTTAAAATTTATGTCGACTTCGCACACAAAAAAATAAAAAAACTTTGATTCAAATTGCGAATATAAAATTATATTCGTGTTTATAACACTTACAAATTATATCTCTAATCATTCATAACACACTATATGATGTATACTGATTATGAAAACAATGGCACATTAGTGTATCTATATATCAATATATATATAAGCCATTACATATATGTGTATATATGTAATGAGAGAGAGAGAGAGAGAGAGAGAGAGAGAGAGAGAGAGAGAGAGAGAGAGAGAGAGAGAGAGAGAGAGAGAGAGAGAGAGAGAGACAATTTCTTTCCAGCTGTTGCACCGACCTCGCTTTCTTGTTGCGCTGATAGGTGTCGGTGTTCTTGGCATCCAGCGTGGCGTGGCGCTTCTCCGACATACTTTGCCGTCCAAATTGATCCCTAGAAAATCCTGCAGCATTTTCTTCTAGGGAGGTTCTGAAATGAACAAGAGAAAAGGAATGCATGAAACTAAATACCTTTAATGTGTATTGCCAATTAGAAATTCTATAGTCTTTTGACTACTAATTAAATCAACGTTCTAAAGACATTTGTAAACTATTTTAAAGTAGTGAATATTGCGTACTGGCTTGTATAGGCATCGTCGGATTGAATTGGGTGGTCACTGTAGCTTCCCGCGGAGGCTCCAGGACCATCAGAGCGACAAATTTCCCTGCAATCACAAAAAAATGTAGAATTACGTCACCAAAAACAAGATTTCGATATGACACAGTCAGCCAAGACTTCCACTCCCAAATATTGGCAACAGATGCTGCTGATCCTCACCTTGACATATGATTCCCGGCATCGTCGTGAATGATGAGGGTGTCTCTGGACGGCAGGTTGACGGTCGGCGACCCGAGGGGGTTGAGGCCCGGCCCCCCTATCGCCAAGGACTCCCTCTCGCCGCGCATCACCAGCTGCTGCAGCTGGGAGGTGTTCCAGGTGTCGTGTGTGGCCTATTGGGTCGTGTGAAGAGAATTAATGAGACGGATGATCAAGAGAAAGAAACAGACATGCAAAATGGTTACTATAGACATTCTTCAATTGATATGAATAAATCATTATCAAATGTTGGACTTTCAGAACCCTTCGTGATGATAAACGTACCTTATAATAACTCTCATTTCTTAGTGCGCCATTATTCCCAGTAAGTCTCTGAATAACTGGGTTGATGTGCCCAAAATCACCAGCATCTATTTCATGGACATCTACATCATACTGTCAAATAGTCGAGAAATACAAATTAATAAGTAACTCTTAAAAAATCTGCCATACTGATTTTTCATTTCCATTCTGCATTATAAGCAGCGAGGGAGTCTTCCTTACCTTATGATCGTTGAAGATGACCGTTGTATCAGAGGCATCGGTGGTCCCCGAGTGGTCGGGGGTCGGCGTTGCCGGCGACGACTTGGCACCTCCCAGTGTTTCGGTACCGGACGAGTTGGTAAGGAGGCTGTTGGCGCTCTCCCGCCCTGACCTGTTGTTGGAGGAGGGACTCGACCTCTCCTTGTGGTCGATCCTCCTGGCCACCGTGAGGGAGATGATCCCCGGCGTTGGACCCTGTTCACAGGAAGAGGGACTTCAACACTGCGCCTCAGACCAGGCACGATTCAAACACACACACACACGCATCCCTCCCTCCCCTACGCAACACGTCACTCACACTCACCTCCTGATGCATCGCTGTCCGCAGCGTCATCATGGCCTCGCTGTTGGGCTTGCCCAGGAGCGACATGCCGTTGATGTTGACGAGCTGGTCGTTCTGGAAGAGGCGGCCGTCGCGCGAGGCGGCCCCGCCGTGGATCACGTTCTTTACGAAGATCCCCAGGTCGACCGAGCCGTTTGGTCCCGAACTTGTCTTGCCCTTCACGCTCACTCCTACAATAATATAGAAAAATAAGTGGTCGAGATATTTAAAACATTAACAAAAGGGGGATGACTTTCACATTATTTAATCTAAATCCTTATCTTCGACGATTTCCCAATTTCACGTCGATCAAAAATAAAAAAGTACTCACCCAGTCCAGCTCTTTCCGAATCATGTACTGGGATTTCGAACATGAGGATTTCTCTTTGTTTCCAAGGGAACATAAGGCTGTCCTCCGCTGCTTTCTCCGCCGGCTGTTAGAATGACAGAAATTGTAGAGTTAGTTGCCAAGTAGCGACGTCTTCCATTTCTGTTCGGGACTTGAATGCTGGTTTCATAATAGCAAATTATAAAAAAAGAGAAACATGAGTGAAAAAATAAAACTACAAAAACTGTAAAAAGAACGTATCGCATTTTGGTTTACTACCGAAAATATATTAAAAGGTATAACTTAAGATAATACCAACAACACACATTATTACATGAGAAATCTCACAGAAATGCAAGCTATATACATATTACAAACACCAAGAATCTATCAGGCAATGCTTTAAAAAACAAGATGCAATTTATTACAAGTTCCAAGTGCTCAAAGATGGTAATAATATCACCACAGATAACTGACTCACAGAACTCTAAAATTAATTCTACACAACCTTGTCTTCTATGCACAGTGCCTGAGTGGAGGAGAAAGATTATAATACCTGGCGGAGGAAGGGGAGACTGTCTTGTTGGTGGTAGGAGACCTATAACAAAATGTCAAAGTCAATAACACATTCGCTCGAAGTCGGAAGCCTTAGCACTTACTGAATATCTTTTGGTCGGAACCAAGAAATATACAGGAAATGACATATTATAAATGACTAAGCTACTGACTGCTCTCACTTCCTATGTAACCAGGCAAACACACAAACGAGTAATGTAGCGGGCTAAAACACTAACGTGGCTCTAGTAGCAATTAAGGGCTTCGGTGGGCTTGCTTGTTAACTGTGTCAGATCGCAGATCGAAGTTCTTGATACCATATTTTTTTGTGTGAAATTAACTCATCAATATGGGAATAAGTCGCAAATTTAGAATTTAAAATCTGATCACTGACGGCAGCGAACAAGGTTCCCACGACTGAGAAAAGGGTGTGAAAAGCGCCGAGCTAAGCAGTGCACTGTGACTATACGAAAAACAAATGTGCAGCTATAACACCATTACAAAGGACAAAACAAACACAAAACCGAGAGCGTAAAGCAAGGCCGCGGCCAGCGACGACCGCCGGAACGAGACTCACCAACTGTCTCGGCAGCTTCGGACTCGCAGGTTTCTCGGTCTCCGGCGTCGAATCGGCCGTCCCGGGGGCTGCCTCTCCGTTGCGTTGGTCCTGCCGAGAAACCGCCAGCGTCGCCGCTCCTCCGACGGGGATCTCCCTCAGAAGGGCGGCGACCTCCGACTGACTGCGCCCCGTCACCTCCACGCCGTTTACTTCCAGCAGACGATCGCCGATTCGGAGGTTCCCGTCCTCGATGGCCGCTCCCTGGGAATGCACAACCTTTGTCAAACTCAGTTTACATTTTTTTTATTCAAGAAAGTTTTGTGATTTAAACAAATTAGAGGAAAAGACCCATCAAAGAGGACGTACCTTTGGCAGAATATTTTTGATGTAAATGGGAGCCTCTCCACCGGCGGGATTGTCTCTCGTCGTGATCGAGAAGCCGAGGCCGTGCTGGCCCTTGGTGAGGTGCACGTTGAGTCTGCGTCCGATTTTGCGCGTGTTGCTCTGCAGGATCACGGTCTGCGTCCGCGAGGAGAGTGACGCCGGGGGGACCTTCCTCGTGGACATGACGCTGGCGACCTTGGCTCCACCCACAACTGCAACCGGAACAGGTAAGGAAATCAAGACTGGTTTTACCATCATCTCCCTAAAGACCGAAGTACAGCCGTTCGAACAAATAATTATGAACAAAGAAGCTGGCGGATCTACTCACGTTTTTCTTCTCCTTCGACTAATTCTGCGGCCTGTCCCGCGTGCCACTCGTGCCTCTGGCCCTTGACCACCCGGAGGCGCAATTCAGGCGTCAACATAGCGTCCTTGAAAATTTCTTGAGCCCTGAGGAAGAAAACTAAAATGAAACCTAAAACCAAATCAAGTATTTTGTACTCATAAAATACATCTGTAAGTGCATTTTACTTCCAACGCTCTCCTTGAAACAAAGTCGACCCCCTTACTTTTGGAAGGTAATATTGTTGAGCGGCTTCCCGTTGATCTCAATAATCCTGTCGTGGACCTCGATCCTCCCGTCGCGGGCGATCCGCCCACCCGGCTCCACGCCCTCCACCAGCAGGCCCTGGTCGTGCCCCGTCACGTCCGTGCTCGGGATGACGTGGATGCCCAGAGGCCCTCGGTCGTTGCTCAGCACTACCAGTATGCTGTGAAGCGAAACCAAAAGCTTGCTTTAAGCCCCTACTTTTCAGTCCGACAGCATGAATTTGATGTGATTATCTGCTTTTGAAGCGGAGCCTATTTCCACCCTTCACAAATATCGCAGAAATAAGACGTATTCTCATTTGGGAAAAGCAAACCCAAATGCAAAGGATCCCCCAGGAGAGGGCAGAGCTGGACCCAAGAACCTCCCACGAAGAGAACCAACCTGTTAAACGTATCGTCATGCGAGGGGTCCCTGGAGTGCAGGGGGGACGAGGCCGACCCTCCCAGGGGCTCCCGCCGCCTGCCTTCGCTCGTGCCCATCACTCTGTCCGCCGCGTCCGCCCACCGAGCCATCGCCGGGTTGTCGGACAGCACCTGCGCGATCGAAGCAATTACAAAATTAAAATACACAAGGGAAGGCGTTTGTCAATCATCGCTAATGCAACTGGATATTTTTTAATATAATTGAATATATATGTGTCGCATTTCCTCTGACATTTTATGACTCATTCTATCATTAACTTTGCCCCTTTCGAATCTAACAATATAATCATATGATTCTTGGAAATACACAAAACACCGTACACGTCCCTGTAACAAAACCAAGCAGAAAATAAAATAAAAAAGAAAAGAAACAGGACTCCAACTGACAAACTAGATGCAACAACATAAACGAGACACGGAAAAACAAGGCCTTTCTAGAAGCGACGCAACTACCTGAACAGAACATCTATTGGTGTCTCTAGAGAATCTGGCGAAGGCGGTGCTGGCGGAGTGGTGAGAAGAGGAGGAGGAAGAGGAGGGCGTCTTCTCCTCCCCCGACCCCTCCCCCCTCTCCCCCGGGTCCACGAACACGTTGTCGTCCTCGTAGGAGCTGTGGCCATCCTGGACATAGAGGTGGGGAATCTAAGTGAGCGGGTGGGAGGGAGAGGTGGAGGAGGAGGAGAAGGGAAAAGGGGACTGAGTTAATGAACGCTGTGTGCGGCGAGAACTTAAAAGAGTAGTGGCTAATAATAATAACAATAATAGTAATAATAATATTGGTAATGATAAAAAATAACAAAAACAACAATGATAACTGCAGTAATAATAAGAATAATAGAAGTAGTAGTAGTAGTAATAATAATAAAAAATATAAGTTCTATAAGACACGTCCCAAAGTCATGCCAGAGATAAAGATAAGCCGAGCTATCCTACATCCTCAAAACAAAAAACGAAAAATGAAACAGAAAAAACAAGAATAAACAAAACAGAACTGAACAGAACCGAGGCAAACAATCGGTCACAAAACAACATCTAATAAAAGGAAGCAACGGCAGAGCGAGGCTTCCTGGCGCCACACTCACTGCCATCTTCATG
>BOPN01002477.1:62500-87500 GCA_017312705.2 Penaeus japonicus
AAACAGCGTTCCCTCTCCCTCACTTCTAGGCAACGCACTTCCGCCCGCAGTGCGTCGCCGAAACATGACACAATGCACGGCGTCCCCCAAGGAGCCACGTGACGGCTCACTCTGCATACCTGTAGTAGCGCGGACAATGGTATCTGATAAGGCTGAGGTGCAGCAGTGACCTTGGCGGACAGCGCTGGTCGGAGAGGCGACTGAATGGATTTTCCTACCCTGTACTGTCAGCGCTGGAACGGTCTGCTAACAGTGCTTGCCTTCACCTGTCAGCTATCGCCGTCAGCAACCCCCCACCTAAAGCTCACAGGCACAAAATACCAGCACCCCTTTTTAAAAACTAAATGGAAATATATGGACGCGTTTGCCTATAACCATTGCATGCAATCATAAGTAGATAATTAATCACGCATATAAAGAGCGTATAAACCACAATGAAATTAACAAGAAATTCATATTACGCCATACCCCCCCCCCCCCTCCCGTAATCATGACGGCACCACACCCGCACTCGCCCTAGGAAAGGAGAGAGTCCGCATTTAACAGCCTGAAGGAGGAGGAGGAGGCAGAGGAGGAGGAGGAGAAGGGGAAGAAGGAGGAGGAAGAGGAGGAGAATGAGAAGAAGAGGAGTCGTCTCGTTTTTTCTTTCTCCCCCCCCCCCTCTCTCTCTCTCAGCCCCGCATCACTGGCGTGTGCGATACATAAGTACACATGTAACCCACGGCCAGATGTGACAGCGACTAGGGGAGGAGGGGAGAGGTGGGGTGTGTATGTACGGAGGGACGGAGGGAGGGAGGGAGGGAGGGAGGGAGGTGATGGTGTGTGTGTGTGGGGGGGGGGGGTAACGTTATAACCCCCCTAACCCTTACCCCCACGACACCCCCCTCTTCAGTGTCCTTGTAGCGGGCGTGACTGGCGCCAGGACCGTGACACGGTAACGCTTGCCTCAGGCTTCACTCATTACAGCCATGCATGAAAGAGAGAGGGAGAGAAATGGATCGACCGATATATAAATATACAACGTAGAAATGGAAAGAGAGAGATAATAATGCAGGATACGAGAGTCCTTCGCCCCGACGACGGAGTAGGCAGAGAGAGGACCAAGAAAGAATACCAGATCAAGAGTGAAGTCACCGCGATCGACTCGCCAGATATACACGCCTCCCCTACGTAGGTCTCCCCCCCCCCCCCTCGCCATTTCCCCTTACCTTATCCCCGCCCTTGACCCCCGGTAGCAACGCCTCCACTCCCTCCTCCCCTCAGCCTCTGGAAGACGACGATGACGGGAGAGGATTAGAGCTCAGTTCATCACCCTCATCACACGGCTCGGCTGACCCACTCCCGAGCTAGCACTCGCGTCGCTCGCTCTCTGCATGGCGTGGTGGAAGGTAGGGGGAGGGGGAGGGAGGGGGGAAGGGAGGCGGGACAGAGAGAGAAACACACACACACACAGATAAAAAAAATATATATATATGAGAGAGAGAGAGAGAGAGAGAGAGAGAGAGAGAGAGAGAGAGAGAGAGAGAGAGAGAGAGAGAGAGAGAGAGAGAGAGAGAGAGAGAGCGAGAGAGAGAGAGATTTAATAAAGTGCTGCCGATGGCCTCAGCTCGGTACCACGAATAAGTTTTCCATCAGCCACCCACAGCTCGCAACAAGCAGTATTCGCGGCGAGTGAGTGCACGAGGATGTTGCATCAGTCTCCATAAGCTTTGTTATTCTGAACATAACGCTGGACCGTTAGCCGCGCCGGGGAGCCATCAGCGAGAGCGCGTGAATATCATTACTTCATAACATTCATGGGAACACATATGGCGAACGGAAGGCTACTGGTAATGTGGGAGATGCATAGAGGGACAGAGAGAAAGAGAGAAAGAGAGAAAGAGAGAAAGAGAGAAAGAGAGAAAGAGAGAGAGAGAGAGAGAGAGAGAGAGAGAGAGAGAGAGAGAGAGAGAGAGAGAGAGAGAGAGAGAGAGAGAGAGAGAGAGAGAGAGAGAAGGGGAGAGAGAAAGAGAGAGCAAGTATGCATGTATCAGCTCCAGATTCCCATGTAGGTTTTAATGATCTTCCGATTATCTCTCCTAGACACTACACCAAGGCTCGGAGCAACGCAGGAATGCGGTCATCCACGTACACACGGACATACGCAAAGCATTAAAACTCACACTCACTCCCAAATTAAAGAGCTCCGCAGCGAACTTCTCTCTCACACACAGACACTTAACAACAGTTCTTGCTATAAAAGAGAAAGAAATTCACGTCACGACCACGACCACCCCCACCCCCCATCTCCCCCCCAAAAAAATATTGACAAAATAACACTGTATTGAAAAAAATATAGAACCGCTACCGGTTCGCCCCTGGAGCCATGACTGGGATATTTCACGCCGTGTTATACTCGCGGCCGACGAATCCACGGCCGCGCATTATAAACTACGATGTTTTTTTTTTTGTTCTTTCTCTCTCTCTATACCGAGATTAGCGCTGTAAACACGTCACGCTGCCATTTACGCATTAAACGCTCCGGCACGCTTCGACCATTCGTCACCTCAGGGGGACAGACGGGGACCGCAACTGATAAAAACAAGTGTTATTTGCGAGTCACGCCACGGAATATTTGCCTTCTCTGAAGTTTTTTGTATATAGGCTCTCCGGGGGACACTTGGTGGAAACCTGGCGGGAATGAATGAAATCTAAAGAAAAATGGAAAGGCAAACAAAACAAAAAGGGTAAGAACGAGAACGAGCCTCCCACAGAAAAAATGAGAAGGCAAGGCGAGGTGGAAGGTCAAATCTAAGGTCACAGGAGAGAGAGGGGATGCAGCTGTGACCCCCTCCTTCCCCCTCCCCACGTCGCCGCCCACGACCGAGCGCGAGAATAAAGGGTCCCTCCGACGCCGCCCGCCGCCGCCACCGCGACCAATCTCGCGTCAAAGGGGGCGGCGACGAGCGCCATTGTGGTCCTTCCCGACGGCCACGGATCTGTTGTGGCCTCCATCGATTATCTGCCGTAGAAACACTCTTCCGGCGAGGCTACGGGCATGTAACAGATGGATTTGTGTTTGTCTGATTGTGTGTGTGTAGACGCGTGTTCTAACATCACTACTTTCGTCATGATTTTGAACAAAATAATATCCGGGAGGTTAAACATGTCTCCTCCTCACGTAGTCAGGCAAGCTACGTGCGCGAAGCGAACTTCACTTGCGGCCACCCAATTCCCACTCAAAATTAAACATCTCGTCCACTAACAAAAACTTGATTTCATCCATGCCCGCATACAGCACGCTCAAGACAGACAGGCACAGGCGCGCGCACACGCATGCATGCACACACACACACACACACACACACACACACACACACACACACACACACACACACACACACACACACACACACACACACACACACACACACACCTTCGTCCCCCTCCCCTCCCGCCTAGCCACTAACGTGACATTCTTGCAACGCACCAGAGCGAAAAACAGACTAAAGCCCCCCCCCCCCCACCTCCCATCTCCTCTAAAAAAGGACTCAAGGTGGAGAAATAAATAAATACGAGATCCTGCGATCACCACCGCTCGCTTCCTCGCTTCAAGGACGGACCCATTTACGCCTCCAGGGAATCCTCTTTAAGGACTTCCTCTCCAGCCCGCGTTCCTTCGAGATTTTGGGTGGAGGATTATCATTATTTTTTAATTTTTTGGGCGTCTTGGTTATATGAATATTTTTCATAACCAACATGAGAGGAGCGTGAACTAGTTCTGCTTACTAAGTAGTGGGAGAGGAAAGAGAATGTAGATAAAGATAAATGAATATATATATATATATATATATATATATATATATATATATATATATATATATATTATATATGTGTGTGTGTGTGTGTGTGTGTGTGTGTGTGTGTGTGTATATATCTATCAATCTATAAATAGAAGAGAGAGAGAGAGAGAGAGAGAGAGAGAGAGAGAGAGAGAGAGAGAGAGAGAGAGAGAGAGAGAGAGAGAGAGAGAGAGAGAGAGAGAGAGGACGGAGAGGCTAGGCAATTGCTAGCCTAAGCTTACAACGTAAGTTCTCACGCATAAAGTTTACACTGATCACGTCGTGTGTGGTTTGATCAACGGGTCGAAAACGGCGATTATTTGCGTGATGAGAGGTCGGCCAGTAAACACAGGTGGGAAGGGAGAAGAGATGAGGGGGAGAGGAAGTAGGGGACGAGGAGAGCGGAAGAAAATAGGAAGTTGGTATATAGTGCAAAACAGGTAGAAGGACGACACAGCACACGCGCACACACCGAAGGGAGGAGAGGGGTCACACGGCTGGCTCTCCCAAGAACCCAATAACACATGGATACTCACGACTCGCACGCCCCGTTGCCTGAGGCTGCATGGGATGGGGGAGGGGGTGGGGGAAGATGATGAGGGAGAGCTGGGGGCGGGAGTGGGAGGGGGAGGCATGACGACAGCTGCTTACAGTTTCATGCTCTCGATGTTAATGGTAATGCCTGGAGCTGGTGATGACAATGGTTGCAATGGTGATTAGCGAGGAAGTAAGTGAAATACGAGTGAAGAGAGAGCGGGAAAGGGGAGCGTGAAAGAAGTGGGAGGCTGAAGAAAGGGAGGGAGGAGAGTGGAGATAGGGAGAGGGAGAGATTGGACAAGGAGAGAAGGAGACAATCATCTAAACAGAAGGCGGAGAAAAGGGGAAGAGAACACAGAGATGATAAAATTCGCAAAAACACATCCGTGTGCTCGCCCTGCCTCTCCTGCGACCACAAACACTACGTGACATTTCCAAGCGTCTGAGCTGAGCGGAAGAACCAAACATCACTCAACGTCCACCGTCGCCGTTTCTCTTTGCTCTGACATCGGGCCGATTTCACCAGCATTAACAACCCCCCACCCCCACCCCCACTCCACTCCCCAACGCCCAATTAATCCCCCTTATACCTTGATCACCCCTAACGACTTGAAGAGAGAGAGACGCAAACGCTAGAATACCAAAGTCTGCGAGTAAGTAGGAAAGATATTCGTGGTCTTCCCCTGCCTTCTCCACGGGAAAATTACCTTTCCTACCTTGGTCGAGGGAATCGCCGGCCGTCTTGACCTGCTGGCTTATCATTTTCCTAAATCGCTCTGGACTTTGCTGTGTCCTTTCCACGCCTTGTCTCGACACAGCGCCTTCGAGCAAACCAGTGCACTTCATCTACACAGTTATGCCTGGCTGTCGTACCATCATAATATAACAATTTCAATGGCAAGGGATGGAGACGGTGGACGAGGAAAGAAATGGAGGGGGGGGGGAGAAGGAGGAGGAGGAGGAGGAGGAGGAGTGGGGGGGGGGGGGGAGAACAGAGGAAGAGGTCAGAAAGTGAAAAGCAAGCAGAGGAAACTAAGCTAGACGAGACAACTAACCGGCTGAACTTTCTAAAATCCTGTAACAACAGCGGAAAGACAGGAAAAGAGAGAGAGAGAGAGAGAGAGAGAGAGAGAGAGAGAGAGAGAGAGAGAGAGAGAGAGAGAGAGAGAGAGAGAGAGAGAGGGTGGGAGGAGACAGACGGAAAAAAAACGAGGAGAGACAACCGAGCGGAGGTGAAGATAATATAGCGTAAGACATAACAGGAGAAAACGACTTTTTGTTCGCTAATTGCCAACACGACCTCCGCTTCTCAGCAACGGCCTCACAAAACAAGCATGACAGCAAGCGCCTCATGGACCAAGTAGGAGTAGGTGGAAGAAGGGAAGGGGAAGGGGATGGGGAGGGGGAGGGGGAGGGGGCCTGGACGGTGGAAGTGGAGGGGAAGGGAAAAGGGGGAGAGGGTGAGAGATGGCAGAAAGGGGAGGAGAAAGGGGAAAAGGAAGGGGAAGAGAAAGGGGGAGTAGGAAGAGGGAGGAGAAACGGGAAGGGGGTGGGCAGGGGCCGGGAGGTACTAGTGGGCAGTGGCAAACCCTCAGGGTATGCCGCTGGGGGGGCTAACAGGCGGGCAAGATGACAGCACAAAGACACGGAAGCTCCTGTGCCAACATCCTGTCCATGACTACAACATCCACGCGCTTTCCCGCTCCTCCTTTTCCTCTCCTGTCATCCCCCTCTCCCCTCCCCCACGCTAGCAATCACCTCTCCCATCCCTCCTCCCTCTCCCCGGGAACTGATGACTGAAGTGAGTTTCATTCATAATTCGATAATGACACAGATGTCACCCGGATCCTCTTTTGCCTCTCGAATAGAAAACATGCGAAGGGTTATGTGTTCAAGTAAAGGGATTTTTTTAAATTTTCACATAAAATTGCCCGTCGGTTAACTTTTGAAAAAGAAGGAAAGAAGTTTCCCCACAAAGGATTTCCGACTTTTTGAAATTCCCCCAAATGTAAAATTACACCAAAGTGGCTCCCATCGACTCACGCCGACCTATTCATCAGTCTCACAACTGCATTGCAGACCGACAGATCTTCGGTGGGCGTTGGGGGAGAGAGGGGGAGGGGGAGAGATAGAGGGAGAAGAGATGAGAGAGGAAAATTGAGCGCCGTGCTATCCACCGCCGGACATCCCAGGCATCATTACCCTCAATTCCTGAAGCAGCTCCTTGCATGCTCACTCGCCCTTTTATTCGCACTCCCCCATCTCCCCCTCTCTCCTTTGTCCACCCTTTCCCTCTCTCGCGTATCATCCTATTACGAGATGACGTCACCGCCGTCAACATTTCGTAATCCTCGATGCGGGAGGGAGTGAAAGGGGGGTTGGGGGGTGAAGGGGGGTAAGGGAGGGGAGGAGATAGAGAAGAATCCATCGACGTCAAATAAATAACTGAGAAATCGGAGACGGAGAACGGCGTGGCGTCTTTTAACCACAAGCGTAGAGTCGAATTCTTGGCCGTGACTTGGCAGGGTTGGCGGCTTGGCAGGGGCTCCTTCCCGCTCGCCCGCCTTGCTTTCCCATCTCTGCATACTCATACGCAATACATTTGTAATTTCGTAATGCAATGTGGCACGTACTGATGATCACAATGGAAACTATTGAAACAAACTTGCGATTATGAGGACTGTGCAACAGTCAGTAGCAATTATATCAATATTGCAGTTGTAATAGATGATGGCTATAGTGAATGTGATTCTGAGTCCGATTAAGCTTCGCCAGAAGGAGGGGTCGCTGCAATCCGCTTAGGCCTAACTACCCCTTACCCCTTTCGACGTGCCAGGTGTGCACACAAACCTCCGCCTATGGCAATCTATCCCTCCTTCCTATTTTTTTTCCTTTACTAAGTCTGCAAATTTGCCAATAGCCATCAGAGTTGCAACTAGAAGAGGAAGGGGAAAAAGGTATCCTCCTTTTCCCAGCCCCCACCCCCCTCCCTCCCTCCCTCCCCCTCCCTCTCCCTCTCCCTCTCCCTCTCTCTCTCTCTGCCCCCCCCCCTCTTTCTGACCATCACACGGATTACCGAGCCTCCACATTGTTCACCCTGACCAGTGTTGCAGCATCGGCCAGGCCTAAGAGGTACATTGCACATGGATGGGGAGAAAGGGTGAGGGGAAAAAAGAGGAAGAATCAGGCGAAGGGGGGAGGGAGGAAGAGAGAGAGAGGTACCTGTGATTGACATTCGGCCGCTGTGGGTCCGAGGGCCTTACCTTTGTATTCGCCTACAATATTACACAGCCATTAATAATGCCTCTTATGCCTCGTTTCCCGCGATGGCTGGGTCTGCTCGATTCTCCTACACATTAGGGGTCATTTCCATGCCCAAGATGCCTAGACTTTCGGATCTGAGGCTCGTTGCTGGTTAGCACCGTCTTGCAATGATCGGCAATGTCCAGCCGAGAGGTCGGGAATCAACAATGATATGTCACAATAGAGGGCTGACCATACGGATTTTTTAAGGCTCGGCTGTACATAGAATCCCTATTCGGTCGTTCTGCAGCCTAACCGACCAAGTAGCGGGATGGCAAAACCTTTTATAAATCTCAGACATTTACGATACACCAAAAAGCCAAAAATAAAAGCCGGGTAATAAACTTGGGCAAAGAGAACCAGCCAACAGCCATGCAGAGCTGCAGCCGCTCTGCCAAGGGCGAAAGGCGGCGCGCACAGGCCGGGAAAGCGCCTTCCCTCGAGGCACCGGCACTTGGTGACAATGAGGGCCGCAGGACGTGTACCTGCGCCGCCGGGGAAGTGGACGTTTGCGTCATTTACATCAAAAAGCCCAGATATGACCACCGCTACAAAAAGCCCCGCGCTGACCATCGCTGGCGGCGGAGGCCGTGTTGCGGCACCAATAAATCACCAACAACACAACAACATAACAAAGCGTCCTGGGCCTCCTCTGCCCCCCAAGTCTGGCGCAGTTCGCCTCGACACGTCTACGACAAAAACCTTGATGCTTCACGCTGACCGTTACTTGACTCCTGCTACTGCCTCGCCAGTAACCCAATTAGCCCCTCTTTCCCAGTAAACTCCTACCCCTCCATCTCTCACAAGTACCCCCCCCCCCCACACACACACATGCCATGCACCTTCGTTCTCTAAAGCACCAAGTCAATCTCCAGAAACACGCCCACGACAAGTCTGTTCAGTAGCTACAAGGTGAGCTCACTGCGAGGAGAGAGTGCGCGCGCATGAGCACTGCCAACGCAGCCTCCTTAACCGTTACACGTACCGGCGCACACTCGCCGTAGCCGCGTCAGAGAACCGGTCGTGTTGGTTGTCGTCGTCGCCGTCCTCCTCCTCCTCTCTCCCCGTTTCGCCCGTGCCCTGACGCGCTACATAGGCCTATGTGCGCAACGACGTTACCGAGTAGCAAAAGCCAGACAAAGTGACGCGGCGCCACCCGCAATTCCTACGGTGCCGCATCAGAAGGAGTCAATAGAGTCATCATAAACAAAAGGCAAGAGCAAAGGCCATTAGGTGATAGTTATAAAACCCGTTAGCTTTAACGCGGCGTAAACACATGAAACATCTCGAGTCACTGCAACGGTGGGCAAAACTTCACATATTTTCTCTCTCTCTCTCTCTCTCTCTCTCTCTCTCTCTCTCTCTCTCTCTCTCTCTCTCTCTCACACACACACACACACACAATTTCTTTCTCTTCAGGTTACAAAGACTGGTTCTCATATAAGTAGAATGACTTGCTCTCGCTAACCACACCACGTTCGTCAAAGTATAAAACCGAGGTTTCCAAGACGAGAGAGAGAGAGAGAGAGAGAGAGAGAGAGAGAGAGAGAGAGAGAGAGAGAGAGAGAGAGAGAGAGAGAGAGAAAGAGAGAGAGAGAGAGAGAATTTTATGTGAAGATCTGGTGCAAAATAACGCTAAATGCGACATTGCGGTCTGACAAAACGTAAAAATACCAATGCAAAATAAAACAATAAACAAGACCACTATCAGAATAAATGCAATTATATCAACAATATAACATCGGGTCAAATCACACACTGAACGCAAACAAACAAGACACGTAAAACGACCCAAACAACGAATATGAAAAATCAATGTTTCCAAAGACTTAAAAAATGGAAAGCATCACTAAACCAAAAAATAACGCCTAAGTAAAAAGGGGCCCTGCCCTTCTGACCTGCTACCTTCACCCCCCCCCCCCCCCCGACCAGCTGCAGCCTGCCCGTCCCTAAACAGCTGACCACTGGCTACTGCACGCCGGGAAACGAATGGAAGAGCTTCCGTCCTATGGAGGGAGGGAGGGAGGGAGGGGAATGGAAGCGAAGGGAAGGGGAAGGGAGGGAATGGAAGAAGAGGGGGGAAGAGAGAGAGAGAGAGAGAGAGAGAGAGAGAGAGAGAGAGAGAGAGAGAGAGAGAGAGAGAGAGAGAGAGAGAGAGAGAGATTAAATATTAAATATTCAAGCGGATTATCTGACGAAGATAATAATAATGATGATGGGAGAGAGAGGAAAGGAGAGGGAGAGTAACAGGGAGATGGAGGAGAGGGTGAGAGAGAGGAAAAAAAAAGGGGTTGAGCAGCGAGAGGTCGAAAAGCGATGGGGGCAATAACGGTGTCGCGAAGATAACTGCACTCCTTGTCCACATAAGACCAGGTTAGGCCACGCAAATTATTCTCTCTCTCTCTCTCTCTCTCTCTCTCTCTCTCTCTCTCATCATATCTCTATCTGTAATGTAGCTGGGTTGGTAAAGTACATTAAGGCTCAAAATAAAATGAAGCAGGAATGGAGAGGAAAGGAAATCCGCAAATCACAAACAACACATGAATCCCAAACGGCCAACCACTCGAACAGACCAATCTCAAAACGGATAAGCCAATCCGTCGACCTCCACCCCCCTACCCAACCTAACCCGTCTACCCGCTCCCCCGCGCGCTCTTCCAAATATCTGCCAATCTCTCGAGGTTAACGAATCCGCTGTCGTGCCCCCCCCCCCATCTACGATCGGAATCTAATCGCAAAGGCTGTAAAATTACAAAAGATCCGCGATCTACGTGTTAAGATCAATAATACATAATTCAGAGGAATAGCGAAGAAATTAACGTAAGTTGGATATCGATGATAATCCTAAAAGGAAAACATCAACACACATCCTGTCCAAAGTAAAAAAAAAAAAAAAAAATAAATAAATCCCCTATCACCAAAAACCGAAAACCAACCCCACAACCGACATCATCCCAGAAACCCCAACATCAAAACCGAGCAACTAAGCCACTAGTCACACGAACAAACAAACGCCCCTTGTCGGTCGTAGCTCAGCGCCCCGTCGAGAGGCCCAGCGGCGGCAGCACAAGCCCCCTGAAGACGCTGAAAATCATGAAGACCCGAATATTAAGACTTTAGCTTGGCGTCTTCTCGAATGTCTGGGGGAGGGGGCATGGTTCACCTATAACCTCCCCCTCCCTCGCCCCCTACTCCTCCTCCCCGTGCTTGTCGTTGTACAACCTACAAGGCACACTTCACCAGGCCTCCCTCTCTCGCTGCCCTTTGTACCGTCCGTCCTGGATATTTCTCGCATAATTCTCACGATGCCCCATGAAGGTCTTGCGGCCGGAGAGATGGAAATGGAAATGACACAAGGAAAAAGATTGGGGCGTGAGTGGGTGGGAGGGAGAAAATCCGTGTTTCGTTAGACCGATCTTGTTTAAAAGGGAAGGCGGGAAGGAGGGAAGGAGGGAAGGATGAAAGGAGGATAGAGAGAGAGAGAGAGAGAGAGAGAGAGAGAGAGAGAGAGAGAGAGAGAGAGAGAGAGAGAGAGAGAGAGAGAGAGAGAGAGAGAGAGAGAGAGAGAGAAGTAGAGAGGGAGAGGGAGGGAGGGAGGAGAGAGTTTAAATGTGTGTGTATGTGTGTACGAATATGTGTTGCAACAAGAGACCTAGATACAGTTACCTATATACCCCTTAAGTTACATATTTATAATGAGCTCTCTGCAATGAGCACCTTCCCCCTCCAATCTGCCTTAATAACCAAAGCGCAGAGCAGGAAACAAGGGGTCGAGCCTGGGTCAAAGGTCATGCTGACGTAACTCTTGGATTTTAGGTTATTATAAACAGAGAGAGTTGAAAAAGACAGATGTAGGGAGAGAGGAGGGACGGAAAGAGGGAGGGAAGGAAGGAAGGAAAGAAGGATGGAAGGTGGTAAGGAGGGAAGGAGCAAAGGAGGGAGGGAAAAAGCGAGGGAGAAGGAGAGGGCAAGAGATGTAGCTAGATATATGCTGAAAAGAAAGAAAAAAAAATATCCCACTTTCATAAAACAAACGAAAGAATTAATGAATGAAAAAACATCACTATATATCAGGTCATTTTAATCCCCCCTCCCCCCTTCCCCAGTCCAAGAAAAAAACAAGAATCCCCTTCACTCAGGCCACAGCGCCCTCTGTTTCGACCCCAACACGCTATTCCGCATTCACCCGCCGAAGGCCCGACCCTACCGACCTGTTCTTGGTTGCAGCATCAACACTGCAACTGAGGTGCCCCGCCCACTCGGTTGATATAACGGCCGCATTCCAACGGTATGGACACTACAAACGCAACACACGTATGAAAGTATATTTGTTGACAAACATATAGAGACTGAGCACACACTCACATATTTTGTATTATCTGGGAGGCTTGCTGTGATTGCTAAGTAAATGCGAATAATGACAATGGAAGCGGCATGTATTTCGCGCGGCGGCTGCCAGGTGGAGCAGGAAACATTGGCCATTATCTGATGCCGTGACGTCACTTCCGCTCGGGACAGAGGGCTCCCGCTCACCCGCGAGGCGAGAGATGAGGGAGGGTGTGTGTGGTGCAGGAGGAGGAAGAGGAAGAGGAGACAGAAAATGGAGGGAAGGGGAGGAGGAAGAGAAGGGAAGAGTGGGGGAGGGAAGGCGAGGACGTGGGAGGAAAGATAAATAAATTTGGTAAATGCAAAAGGACATGGAAAGCGAGGCATGGGAGACAGTGAATAGGAAGATTCATAATTGTATATATTAGAGGACACGGCGACCCAATATTCATGCTGCCACGTCCAACAAAAGAACAATGACATAACAACTACCGTTTGAACAATGCCAGGAATCGAACTACATGGAAAGATTTCTTATTATTGGCGGTTCAGACCGGCGTTGAGGGGTATAATAAGAGGAGGAGGAGGAAGAGATGGAAGAAATACGGAGATGGAGGAACAGGCAAAAACAAAAGCAACTGCTGAGCATAAATAACAAAGCCAGGAGGCTAAGAAAAGCGATGCGGTTCGGACCACCTGGACCAGAGCGCGAGTGGCAGACCGAGAGAGGATGACGTTGCGAAGGCCCTGACGAAACATGCAAAGCCGCAAACCCAATCACATGCGCTAAACCAGCAAGTAACAAAATACATGGAGCATCGCCACACAAAAAGGACATTTCACTCTCCCTCATCACAGACTCCCCCTCACCCCCACCCCCACCCCACCTCCACCTCTGATCCCCCTTCATCTTCCGCTTCTCTCCGACAGACAAGGATTGCATCCTCACAGCGTCACGTGAAGCATGAGACGCCCCCACCCCCCTTCAACACAATACCCACAAACACGCAACGCACTAGTACCAACATGAAACATACGAGACCCACGTACACACGCAGACACACCTCCCCAGTCATTCAGGGACGTGTGATGGTGGAGACCTCAACACACATGTAAATAACTATCTTTTTTCACATACTCCCAGTCGCCGCACCCTTTAAACCATTTACTTGTTTTCTCGCCCCACTATAAAAAAGAGAGACAGCAAATATTTTATG
Source organism: Penaeus japonicus (assembly GCA_017312705.2). NCBI lineage: Eukaryota > Metazoa > Arthropoda > Malacostraca > Decapoda > Penaeidae > Penaeus > Penaeus japonicus. Next base: position 75,705 of record BOPN01002477.1, read on the forward strand.
CGCTTTATGCCTTGAAATATTAGCTCTGTCTCTAATGCCGTCTTCTATTTACACCTCGCTGTAAAACAAGTATGACCACAAAATCAACAACACACTCTGCTTTCGTCACGACTTGGCCACAGCGCATTACGTACCTTCTCTGTCATCCTCTTCGCCTCTCCCTTTAAATACAAAAAACGCATGACAGGGTTGGTTTCAAGGTGCACGAGGAGGGAGGAGGGGGAGGGGGAAGGGGGAGGAACTCGTCCAGCGTCTTCCAAGGCAGCCAAAGCACCTGCGGCCTGACACGGAGGTTATATCAAGGTCTTCAGCCGAGACGAATATCTCCAATTAAGGTGGAAGAGCACCTCTCTCTCTCTCTCTCTCTCTCTCTCTCTCTCTCTCTCTCTCTCTCTCTCTCTCTCTCTCTCTCTCTCTCTCTCTCTCTCTCTCTCTCTCTCCCTCCTATACACTTTCCTTCGGTATCTCGCAAAATCTACGAATCAAAAAGAACGATGAAATAGCTGAAGATCAATGATGGCATATTTACATCTCCTAAACTTTGGAGAATATTTTACGATACTCCAAAATGTACACCTCTCCCCCTACCTCACCCCACTCCTGGAGACGCCTGCTTGTCTAAGCAATGACTGTGACGGCTGCCATTCAAGGCGAACGTTCTACCATTCAAAGGAAAAAGAAGGGATTTCATCTGGCCTATTGATCGAAACCCCCAAACTCGAATTAATCTGACAGCCTTGAGAATAACTTCGAATAAAAGTTCTATTAACAACTTTATGATTTTAGACACAATCTATCTACTTTTATATATATACATCTACAGCATCTATTAATGTCGCCTTGTTCATTATCTTTCTGCCTAAATCCCTTTCCATTCATTAAATGAAACACACAACTACACCAAACATCGGATCTGGATTCTGTCGATTACCAAATATGAAAGAGACACTCGTACAGGGTGTTGCCCGGGGAGAAATAACACACAACTGGTATTTACATAATGGATAACCTCGCCTGGTAAAAGTGTAGCAGCCGGCGAAAGGAGGAGGAGGAGGAGGAGGTGGAGGAGCGAGGAAGGGGAAGAGAGGAATCGGGTAATTACACACGCACAAACACAAAACACACACACACAATTAAGCACACAAGTACGCGCACACTCAAAGCATATAATAACGCTCAGACACGCACACACGCACGCACGCAAACCCACACAAATCACCCACGCCCCGCAACTCCCAAGCACAAATACGACAGGCGCCTAAGCCAGGTGGGTCATTAGGAACGAGCCATCTGTTGTACGTCAGAGCACCAGATGCTGCATGTCAGGTCGCCGGGGTGGTCAGGTCTGCCCTCTCCCCCTCCCCTTCACTATCGCCCTGCCCACTCTGTATCTCGTCATGGGCGCTTTGGAAAATCAATAGAACGTACACACACACACACACGCACACACACAGAAAGCCAGCGCGCGTGCGTGGGAGAAAGTAAACATAATATTTGTTTCGCTCTGAGACAGGGTAGTCTTACCTGAATATGAATTCAAGAGAAATCGACATCAAAAGGACAAACAAAGAATAACAGAGAAACACGAAACCACAGAACCTACAGCGACTCGAAACTAACCAATCGTGCTTTCAGGAGAGATCTCTCACCGCCACATACTCTTCCCGGTGCACTCTCCCCCACTCCCTCCCCGTTACTCCTTAAAAACTCCTCTTGACCCTCCCTAACATTCCCCTCCCCAAACCCTCCCCAAATACTTCCACCGTCGCCTCCCCCATCCCCCCCCACCTCGGCACAACACCAATCCTCCGCGCCATCCCGACAGGTTTTAAAGCAAACTTGTTATCTATTCGATGATAGAGGAGTGGGAGGCCCTCAACCTCCCGTCCACTGACCGCCCGAAACCCCACCCATCCACCCGCCCGCCCGCCCACAACCCCCAACTAGCTACCACACAGGCGTCTTGCCCCTCCTCGTCTTCTAGTATCGGCTTCAGTTCACCTCTCGACCGCACCACCGAACAGAAATAATATCTACTATGATATTCTCCCTGTAAGTCTGCCAGCAACGAACCTAAGCACTAGACCTAAACCAACTTAGTGTGCCGAAGCTTTACCAATATTCCGAGACAAAAAATAAAGAAGTTCTTGCAAAAATATCCACTCTAACGTAACCTTAGACCTAGCATCAACACACGACTGACGCAGCGCGGAACACACTCAACTCGTCCACAAAGTCGCGACCCTTTTCTGGTGGCACGGAAAGCATAACCCCCGTCGTGTGTGCAACCCGGGAAGGAACGTCATCGTGAAAGTTGCAGTACACGGTCTCGCGTTGCGTAACACCTCGCTCAGGAAGTTGATCGGGGTAGGGGGCGCTTTCCCGACCCGCTGCCCTATCACGCGCCCCTGCATCGCGCTGCTCTTTCCCCTTCTCTCATTCTTGTCGATTTTCTTCGTTAGGTTTTCAGTTCGTTCCCCCTCTTTCTCTTTTCTATTATTTTTATCTTATTTTATGAATACTTACATTCGTATTCCCACTCCTTTCTCTTGCTCTTTTCCCTTCTTTCCTCCTTATCAATTCTATCCTCACAGCGTTCCCTTTCTCCTCCCGATGCATACCAGTCTTAGACCGGACCCCAATTGTAGTCATGAACATTTAATCTTTACTTAAAGAAATCAAACAAAAAGGTCGAGCCCAATTAAAGCCATGACCAACGTCCCCTCTTTCTCGGCCGGCCACAGCCCCTCACAGCCCCTCCTCCCCCTCTCCTCCAATCCATTTTGTCCCTTGTCCACCAAATAGACGCATATCTCTTTTATCTCCCAATCTCCCTCCTTCCTTGTCCGTCGGCTGGTGAAAAGCAGTGAATGGCCGGATGTCAACGAGAGGGAGCCCCCCCCCCCATCCCCCGAAGGCCGCTCCCCGTCCGTTCCATGTATGGTCTGTGAGCGATGTGTGCGTGACGAGCGAATGAAAGTGAACAGCTCGTTTGCTAATTGGTAGTTCACAGGCGCTTCGCGGCCTTTGCGTTTCTGTTCTCGGAGTCCGCCTGCCGCCGATTGCTTGCGCCGGTACTCGTGGATGGGACAGTCTTCGGAAAGTAATTACAGTATTTTTTTCCTCTATTGATATCTATGATCATCCTACATCCATGAGAAATAAGAGCCTATGATCCACACCAAGGTCATGCAGGAGTCCAAATGACCTCGCACATGATTTTCTGGGTGCGGTGCATGTTAAAACCGGTGTTAAAACACTGTTAGCGCCGGCATTAGCATAAGGAGGGCGCCAAATACGTAAAACACACACAGCAACATCGCCACCAAACAACACAGCGCCCTCGTGCCTCGTCGGCGGCCGCGGCGGGGACTTTGGGATGAAATATTCAAATGAGAGCGCCGTTTTGGGGAGCGTGGACGACGCCTTCGCACCGAGGGGGTAATAAGCGCACTTCGGTCACGCCCTCCTTTGCCTCCCCTTCCCCAACCACTGCCCATCCTCCTCTTACCCCCTCCCCTTTCATCCTACAAGAAGATTGAGGCGTCAAGGTTTTGAGAGGTCCTCCAAGTGACGACGACCACAGGAGTTCACGCTGTCACTAAATATATAAATAAAGCTACATGGAACCAGTGAACCGCTACAGCTAATATATAAAAGAGAAGAGTGTGAGAAAAGCATGATCAAACTAATCAATAAACGAGACTGATTACACATTCCCCTCCCCCTCCCCCTCCCCACCCCACTCCATCTCTACGGCCTAACCCGCCTGCCCGCCAACAAAACACCCAATATGGCCGACCGGCGCCTTTCGCTTTTCCGACGGAACGGGTTCGGTGGGAACGGCGGGGCTAGGTCGCCGTCGCTAGCTCGCCTGCTTGACTTTGCCTGCCGAGACACACACATACACTAATAGTGCTGTCTGTGTCTCACTCTGTCCCTGCGTTGCGTGAGAGAAATACACATTACGCGAGCCGAACTTCCGACCTTTTCTTGACCTTACTCGTCAAGGAGGTTAATGATAACGACTTCGAACCACCGTCATCACCAGCGACGCCGCCACCTCCATCACCATCATTATCGCCACCGGGATTACCGCCATCGTCATCACTCTTCATCTCGTGCGCACTTGTGACCTCCCTTCCCCACTCTTCTCATCACTGTAGTCGAAAGAAACTTCATAAAACGTTTAAAAAACGACACTATAAACTTCCTCGAGAAACCCTCATGAATCTTAGGATCAGACGAGCGAGGCGTGATATCCAACAGGAAGGCGAGGAAAGTAAGTTAAAAATCCGAGCCTGCAGAAGGGCGCGGGTGCACGCTGGTGGCCCTGCTTAGGGCGAGCGGGTAGACAAAACAAACGGACAGACAAAACAAACCCAATAGATAAGCCAAGGGGCGCGGGGTGAGAGAAGTCGCTGGCATCGGCCCCACCAAAACACCTGACGAAGGCCGTACACGAAGCGAGCGCCGCGACACAGGCACCGCGGCGCAGCATATGGGAAGCTAATGGCACAGTGCCGTAATGGCCATATACAGGCGGGGTTAATGAGCAACATGCCCTAGTATGGGTGGGCGAAGCGAGTGGGGGTAGAATGAGAGAAGAGAGGAGGCCTTGATGGAATAATGTAGATACGAATAAAAGCAGAATGGGAGGGGGGGCGTGGAGGGCATAAGGGTATAGGATTTGGGAATAACAAATCCGGAGAGAGATAAAAGGAAAACATATTGGGATTCCAAGAGAGAAAATAAAAGAGAGCGAGCGCACACACGCCGCCCACTCCCACCCCACGCCACCCTCCACGACTCGCCTGCCAAGCCCTTTCTACTGTAGATGTGCAAATAGCACTCCCCTCCAAGCAAGGACAAAGGACTCGAAATATACATCCTTTGTTAGACGTTCCATAAGGCGGGCCTTCCTCCTCTCCCCCTCCCGTCCCCTATCCTTCCCCCGCGCATACTAATCACAGACCCCCCTGGGCTATCTCCCCCTCCCCCGTGTGGGTTCCCGGTGTGAACATCCGACACAGACAATTACGTGATTTACGTTCCTCTCGTGACCTCTGCCACCCAAGGCCCCTATACATACACCGCTCGCGCACGTACTATTTATGCAGACGTAAACGTGCCGTAATTCACCTTGGGCGCACTTAGATAGACGCACACATCAAACATTCACTCCTACACACATAAATACAAATAAAGCACACAAAGGACGCACACGCATCACACACGCATACAAATAAGACATAGACACAAACGACCATGCAAGCACCAAAAACCTTAAACTTTCACAACACCAAAACGGGGCCCCGGCAACGGCCTAGCAACGAGTGTGCAATTGCAATGACCGCGGCGCCGGTTTTCCGCCAGAGAAGTTGCCGCGAGAGAAGACTCCATAATATTTGTCGCTTCCCCGCCGCCGACTCCCGCCCAAGGTCGACGCTGCAGATAGTGCTTGTGCCTCCCACCCCGACACCACCAGTTCGCGGGACGGAGCCGGAGGACCGAAAAAACACATATAAAGTGAGAAGGAAGGTCAGGGATGTCACTGCTCATCAGATAAGCAAGCCACCGCACTGCTTACTGGATAGGACATCTCATCGCTATCAAAGCTCAGAAATGGCGAATCTAAATCATCTCGTGGAAAAAAACAAGAAAAAAAACATTATTTGAAGTCATCTAAGAGAACCTATATTTAAAAAAATAAAAGAAAACAAAAGGGGTTTCGCTTGATCACCCAAAAAATCGCAAACCCGATGCAAGCAAGCAAGCAAACCAGGCGGTGTTGCATAACACGTGCCTGATCAAATGGCCTGTCATTCGTGCATGGCGCGACGGTGTATGTGCATGTGTCACCGGGAGGCTTTCTACCCTACTGCCCTTGCCAGGCCCTGTTCGGCACCTCGAAGGATGGCGGAGGGGAAAGGAGGTACGGGGGAGGTACGGGGGAGGGGGAGGGGGAGGGGGAGGGGGAGAGGAGGAGGAGGAGGAGGAGGAGGAAGAAGAAGAAGAAGAAGAAGAAGAAGAAGAAGAAGAAGAAGAAGAAGAAGAAGAAGAAGAAGAAGGAAAAGAAGAAGAAGAAGGAGAAGGAAAAGAAGAAGGAGAAGGAGAAGAAGAAGAAGAAGAAGAAGAAGAAGAAGGAAAAGAGAAAAAGAGAAAGAAAAAGAAGAAGAAGAAAAAGGAAAGACGAAGAAAAAACGAAAACAAAAGAAGAAGATAAACAATAATAATGATGATAAGAAGACGAAGAAGAAAAAAACAAAAATAAAAACAAGAAAAAGAAGAAGAATCCGGAAGAGCGAGCAATCCACAGTCCGGAGTCTTTACAATTAGTTTTGTCTCGGGCTGTTATTCTTTATTTTCTTTTTTCTTTTCTTTTTTTCCTCTCTCTCTCTCTCTTTCTCTTTTCCTTTTTCTTTTCCTCTCATGCTTCATTGCGATTTCGCTTCCATTCTCTTTCTCTCACTAAAGCTTATCTTATTTTTTTATATATTTTTCTTTCTCTCGCATTCTTTGCTGGAAATATACTCACATCAGGAGGATCTTCCGCCTCCATTTGCAGATAAGGTTTTGAAACATCTGCATCGGAGGAGGAAGGGGGGGGGAGAAGGAGGAGAAGAAGAAGAGGAGGAGGAGGAGGAGGAGGAGGAGGAGGAGGAGGAGGAGGAGGGGAGGAGGATAATAAGAAAAAGAAGAAGAAAAGGATGAGGAAGAGGAGGAGAAGAAGAAAAGAGGAGGAGGAAGACAGAAGACGAAGAAGAAGAAGAAAAGAAGAGGAGGAAAAGGTAGGGATGGTGGAAGAGAGAGAGGATGGGTGTGGATGTGGGTGGAGGAGGGGTAAAGGAGCAGGAGGAAAAAATGTAAGGATAAAGGGAAGAAAAAAGTGAAATCGACCACCGGGAAACGAAATGAAAAAAGAAAGGGACTAGAACCAAAGCCAGGGCCAAGTCAGAGAGAAGTGTCGACTCTTCAGGACTGTGACTCAACGCCTGGGTGGAGGAATGAGGAGGGAGGGGGGTCAAAATGAGCGGAGGGACTGGAAGAAGATACTGGCCAAGGTCAACCTCGCGGTGGAGTCTGAATACCAAACAGTGGTGTATTTTATCTAGGGGAGCGGAACCCCGTCGGAGTTACAGGGAGGGGGAGAGTAATACTCGAGTCATATCGCGACTGTCAGATAAATCGAGAGACACATAGAGGTATGTGGACAGCGCATGAGTAGTCTTACTTAGGAAGCAAAGGCAGCCAAGAGTGCTGACGCAAGCACGACCACCTGCGTCTCGAGTCCGAGGTGCTGAAGTTGCACGGAACACCTGGTCGCGGTGACTCAGCGACAGGCGTGACCCACCAAAGGGACACTCAGCTTCCCATCAAGATAAATGATCCAGCTAGCAACCGGCGTCACTGGCCTCCACATACTTCGCCATGACCCCTGGGAGACTCGGCCAAAACAGACAAACACACACACACACACACACACACACACACACACACACACACACACACACACATACACACACAGTCACACACACACACACACACATATATATATATATACATACTACACACACACACACACACACACACACACACATATATATATATATATATATATATATACACACACACATATACTTGCACACGCACTTGAACATGCATTCGTGCACACAGAACGGCGACGTCATGACTTGTGTCGCGTCATGCGCATGCAAAGTCATCTAATCACTCTCGATAAAACCTTACATGTACAATCCTCCCATAACTCTACTGTGCCGCTGCAACACGGAAGAGGCTGTGGATCCGCCTGTCCCGTTGCCAGTGCCTAACGAAGCACAACGCGACAAACATTTTCATGTGCGCACTGACCTCTCGCCATGCCTGGCGATATGCGTCCTTCGCTGTGAATGTCAAGCTAATCCCTCACGTAGACCACATGACCTTTCACCCCCCCCCCCCCTCCCCCATCCCTCACAACATTTAGAAAGACAGACTGCCGTTCCATATCCCGGCACTGCATCCTACGCCACCCCCTCGACCTGGCCTCGGAGGTCAGGGATGGGGTCATCTGAAGCCTTGCGACGGCGGGCTTGCGGGCGGCAGGAGGACGGGATCTCCCCGCGGCTGCAGGCTGTTCCAGGGGCCCCGCTCACCCTCAGCCGCCTCTCGCCGCGCCGCACCTGTCCAATAGCTCCCTCCACCCATTATGTAATTTCCCACTCCCCCCCTCTCCTTCTGTGCAATTTCCCTCCCCCCTTATTCCTCCGCTTACCCCCTCCCACATGGCCCAGCGTACCCCAAGCCGTCCTGTAAATCCTTAGCCAGTCCTAATTCCCAGGCAGTAAGTATTCATCGTGTAATTAGCAGCGCCGAGCCCACCCAAGGCTACCCGAGCTCTTTAAAAGCCCTCTCGCGAGGCCATTGTGAGAAGGAACAAGGCGACCATTACCCATCCCAAGGAACCATTAGCGCTCACCATCGCCGCCTGGGAACTGGGGCCACGCGAAACGCAATTAATCACCACAGGAGCAGACAGTCGCCGCCCCCTGACCCTGCCTTGTTTGTCTGCTTAACTTCCTTCCATGGGAGTGATTTGCAACCATCTCCTGGGCCGCTCATACTCACCTATAAAAGCCCGAGAATTAAAAAAGAAGGAAATTCCATAAAACAATGGAGGATTCTGGGCGTAGAACCTGCACACCTGCCCTCACAAGGTCGAGTAAGGTCACGCAGCCCCGCTCTTGAGGGTTTTGCTCTCCAGTACCTTGTTCTCTCGATGTCGTCCTCGCCAACTTGGCCTCAGGGAACCTCAGCGACGGCGGAGGTGAAGGGGACCGCCAACCCCTTGACTGCTCGCGCGAGCCGGGTTGGAAGGAGCCCAAAGAGAAAGGGCCAACGGAATATAAGGAACCAAATTATAGAGGCTTCCATATTCATAAACACAAAGCCTTCAATCATCTGTCATACGTGCCCCTCACTCTCCCGGCACTGTGGCACCTGATCAGCCTCTCCTCCCGCCCTTCAAATTACTCGATATCTGCGGCATTACTCCCACCCCTTCCCCTGATACCCTGCGCCCATCCAAGTCTCATAGCTCACGCCCACTACCTTGCAACTCCACCCACCACGCCTTCTCCGTCCCGCTACATATCTGAAGGCCTTAGGACATGGCACAACGCCTACTTAAGCCCTGGCACGCCTTGCCTGATCCAGTAATCTGAACGGCATGGCATCGCGGGGTGAAACGAACACTGGCAAGCAGGTCACGAGCGATACGAGCGTCCGTTGACATTCCCTGTAGAGGTAACCTTGACATGCGCGGTCGGTGGCGTGATCGCTGCGTAAATCAGTGCACATTCTTTCCGTCTCCTTCCCTCCCACATGAAAATACGAATAAAAAGCGCATGCTACCATATGCTACCCGCCTGCCTGCCTCTCTCTCTAACACACACACACACACACACACACACACACACACACACACACACACACACACACACACACACACACACACACACACACACCTACACACAGATTTTACGTATATTTCGTATAGCCATAGACAGCTTTCCAGGGCCCTCGCCTTCACCCTCGGGAAATGGCGTTCGCCCATACTCGAAACCCATGCCCCTCGACCCCATCTTTCCTTCCCCTCTCTGTCGAATTCCCACAATAAAGAGGAGGAATATGAAAACAAATAACAACGTCCGGTGAAGCAGTTCTCCAGTTCCTCCTCTTCCTCTTTATTTTCCTCTATTTCTTCCTCCGTCCTCATCCTCTTCCCCTTTATATTTTTTTCTATTCTCCCTCTTCCTTCCTTCCACCCCCTCCCCCTCCCTCCTTCCTTCCTCCTACGGATTTCTTTGGGAGTGAAAGCGCGGCTCCGTCACACCTGATTGTGGCTGGGGAGGAGGGTGGGGAGGGATGGAAGGGGGGGAAGAGAACCGGGAGCATGGGGAGAGGAGGATGGGGAAAGGGAAGAGGAAAGGAGAGAGGGTTGGATGATGGGGCAAGGGAAGAGGAGAGGAGAGTAGGGGGGGGTTAATTGGGGAGGTATAAGGTAGGATGATTTCAGATATGGCAGAATATGAATGACGAAAAAAAGAATGGGATGGAGGGTTGAAAGACGAGGGGGAGGGAGAGAGGGAGAAAGGGAGAAAATGAGAGGAAGAAAGAGATAGAAAGAGAGAAAGAAAATTGATACTGGAGGTCTTGTAAAAATTAGAAATTGAATAGAAATGAAAAGGAAACAGAAAGGTGTTGCTAATAGTGAGAAGCAACCTCCAGGGTTGCTAGGCGACCGCTCGCCAGACGACGCCCATGACTAGTAAACAAGAATGAGTTACGTGTCATGCGTCACGCCAGTGGATTTCACTCCTACAAGAAGATCTGAAGAATAAATATTCACGCCGCCAAGCTATCACATTCATGTAAAAAATAGAAAGCAAGTTTCAAGTGACATATGCCCCCCCTTACCCCCATCCCTTTCCTCGCACAACCCTGCTTATTCATCAACAATGCAAATAGCAGTAATCAACCTTCGAAGTCTCCCATGAATCTATGCTGACGAGGAAACCATTCTATTCTTTCCAATAGGACTGAAAGAACGGAGTTTTCGAAGTCTTGCAACGCCGTGCAGCACAATGGGAACGATATTACCATAAAAAACGGGAAATGTTTGCCTTATTTTTATAGGAGACTGATAAAAATTCTATAATGGCATCGTCTGGCGGGTGTATTGTCATGCCTGGCCGGGGGAAGTCATACCAGCCTCTGCCTGTCGTTAATGACTGGTGTCGGATCTCGCCATTGTGCAAAAGCTAGGTATCAAATTGTCACTGATACTAAAAAATGTGTGAATTCAGCGTTGTACTCATCCAAAGATCCTTTGGTATTGAATGTTTATAGGTAAAATGTTGACATGTGTTCCTTATTGTAACCGCTCAGACGGGGGACTGGATATCACCACAGGCCAACACAAAACGAAGTGAATAGCAGCCCCCACTCAAACCCCTCCAGCCAAGCCCAAAATCCGCCGACGGCCGAGCTAGGGTGAGATGACAAACAGACAGATGCGAGCAGCTGCGCGAGCGAAAAAATATCGGATGCCTCTGCACAATCTCAGCAGCGCACACCGCACTACTTGTGACCATGCTGGACCTGTGTGGCTCACCTCGACCTCCTCCGCCCGCTCGGAGAGCACGTGATAATTGTTTACATTGACGCCGCGGGTATCAAATGCATTCGCACATTCTCTCTCTCTCTCTCTCTCTCTCTCTCTCTCTCTCTCTCTCTCTCTCTCTCTCTCTCTCATACACCGTTATTAGATATTATATTTACAGATAAAGTTATTATCCTATCCTGTGTGACCACCTGACCGAAAAGGGTAAAAGAGGAAGGAAAGGAGAACGAGAGAAAATCATGGGGGGAAAATAGGAAAAGAATAATGAGGATATGGAGGAAGGAGAATTGAATAGAGAGGAGAATACGAAAGAGGGGAACAGAAGAACAGGAAGAGACAAGACTGAGAGTGAGATCAAGAGCGAGAGCGAAAGAGATGCGAGACACCAGCATATCCCCTCGTGTTGTTCACCTCGACCCGGTATTGCAAGATGCTGGGCACGTCGGCCAGCACGGAGAGTATGGCCCCCTCCTTCGCAACCTCCCTCGGCCTCCCTCCTCCTCAACTCCTCCCCCTCCTCTTTCTCCAAGTCATCTCTCTCATGACCCCTCTTCCCAGGCAACACAACTAAAGCAATCATCGCACGAGTAGGGCACCACCCCGCCCCGCCC
>BOPN01002477.1:92500-105000 GCA_017312705.2 Penaeus japonicus
AAGCCGTGTGTGCGAGTATATGTGGGAGAGTGCTGAAGGTGACACCCACATCTCGAGACACCCGAGCTTGGTCAACCGCACACCTCGCTGGGGTGTTACCGGCGACGGCGCCAAAGAAGGGGCGGCTGGACGCTCCTCTGTCGGTCGGCCGGTCCTTCCCTCCCCCTCCCCCTTCCCCTCCTGCGAGCTCCAGGCACACACCTCATCCGCCGGAACGACCTGCCGCCGGACACGACCGCCGGCCGCTTAACCGACACCAAAAAAATAAATACCAACAATTACCGCCATCCGGATGCTATTAACGCTCTCCCTCCAATCCGAAATTTCGTGAAAGAAATCGTTCGTATTTTCTCCCGCATATTTGATTTTTTCAGTTCCATTCTTGGATATTTATCAATCTATATGATAATTCACGAGAATGAAAACTCGATTCTTTTACCCCTTCAGATATTTCGTTATAAGAAAACGTTTATACCAACCTCCCATCTATCAAACTCACATAAAAAATCAATAGTAAAAAAAGAACCGAGTGAAGCGGGACCTCCCACAAGGCTTTCGACTACAAAAAGAATCTGACCAATTTAAAAATGAAAACGCAGTTGTTCTCCCTCTTCTGGTAGCCCCGGAATAGCGCTTCCACGGCAATCGTGATCTTCAAGAGAGTAATAAATAGGCCCACCCACTCAGGGGACTAACATAACCTAATCTTTGACATCGGACCCACGCGCCACGTCCATAAACCGCACACTGAGATGTCAACCATATTAATCAAACTACCAGGCCATCTACCAATATACAGGCTGTTGCCAAGAATATGGGAAGCCATGTGCACATACATATGTACATTGATAGATAGATAGACAGCGATAGGGATGGACAAGTAAAGATAGAGATAGACAGAGATATAGAGAAAAAGATAGAGAGAGAGAGTTGGAGAGAGATATTAAATGAAATGTTAAATGAAAGTTCCCTATCTTCTCTCCCTAACCACTGATTGTTTATCTGTTAATGCATGAGATCGACCTTGACTTTTATCAGCTGGCGTGTCTCGCATTTAATCGAAAGGGCTAATCACAAGCTAACTCAATATACACCCGGCCTCCCCCCCCTCTCTCTCTCTCTCTCTCTCTCTCTCTCTCTCTCTCTCTCTCTCTCTCTCTCTCTCTCTCTCTCTCAACCACAGTGTACCCCTATTCAAGACAGGGTAAGAAAAACAAAAACAAAACCCAACGCCTTCAGAATGGAAAAAAATGCCGTGTCAGAGGTTTTCCGTTAACCCTTTGGCTGCGAGAGACAATGCGCTGCGGCCGAGTTGCGAAGACAAATAGGAGATGCGATGGACCAGTCACTCGGACAAACAAAAAGATCGTGTTGGCCAAGCTGAATAATGGGTAATGGAGGAGGAGGAGGAAGAACAGGAGGAGTAGAAGAAGAACAAGAACAAGGAGGAGGAAGAGATGGGAGGAGAAAGAAGCAGAGGAGGAGATGACAGATGAGAAAAAGGATAAAAATAAGACGGAGGAAGGCGGAGGAAGAGAACAAGAAACCAGTTACGACAACTTAAACAGCAGCAAGAAAAGAATAAATGTGGGAGTGTACAGTAACGTGTGTCCGAATGCCATAAATATGATGCCTTGACACAGCAGCTGTGGTGGCGACTCCTCCAACAATCAGAAGATGGGGAAGACACAATCGCCGCGCGTTGTTTATGTGATGGCAGCGGGCAGGCACGGACCTCCAAGATAAACACTCTCCCTTCGAGCGGGCATCATTCGCGTCCAAGGTATTGTCTCTGTCGTAAAAGCTGAATTTTGCCACCCGATGGCGCCAATGGGGACGGGTGCGCACGCGTGTACAAGCGTGTGTATATGGGCATGGGTATTTGTCTATGGGGAGGGGGAGGGGGAGGGGTATCCATGGAGAGGCTGCTGGCAACGTAGAGACATCACTCATTACAGTATTTCTTGATTCAAGATAACTAGAATTCAAGCTAGATAAACATTGCCATTTCAGTGCTCTGGGGAGAGGTGTTTTTCATTATGAGAAGGTCATCAGCTTCATATATCTCTTCGAAATATATAATTACCAAAGATGCCAATAAAATTCGATAAAACGATGCCTCGGTTTGCGAAGGCCTATCATTAAACCTCATCTACCCAATCTTAATGCCCCATTATGAACTACCCACACGCGCCCCCCACAACCACACCCATTCATACCCTATACCCCTTTCCTGCAGCATCGTAGGCCTACTAACACCCCTCTTTCTTTCCTCCTCCCTCTCCCCTTTCTCCTTCCACGCCAAGATCTCCAACCTTCCCTCATTCCCTCTTTCCTCCTCCTCTCCTTGCCCCTCCCACACCAACTCTTCACCCCCCCCCCCCCCCCACACACACACTGCCCTTCCCGGTGCGTGATAGGCCTACCTCATCCATCAGCACCAGGTGTCGCGAAGGGAGACAAAAGCAAGAAAACAGCAGGCCGAGTGTGAGGTAACAGTCATGTCGCGTCACATCACTCACTTCACTCCGTCGGGAAGATGATACAATGACTGTGACGTGAGGGGGAGTGGGGAGAGGTGTGGTGGAGAATGTAGGGGGGAGGGGTGAAGGAGGAGGAGGCAGAGGTGGTGAGGTAGAGGAGGGGCGAGGGGGGCAATTGTGTGTCTAGCCAAAACACATGCCACTCCCCCTCCGTCGCCTACAACGAGTAGAACAACAGGGTCTGTGGGTTTCCTATCTTCTTCGGAAACCATTCCACGACGTGATGTCGGCCTCGCGTTCTCTTATTATGTATAAATTCATTTATCTATCATTTATCTACTCATCTGTTTATTTAAGGCATGAGTATGTTTATGTGTGTGTGCTCTTGCTCATGTACTCTCTTCATAGTAGAAATGCTACGTTGGCCTTCGCGGTGCCGCTGCGGGAAAGTGCCATTAACCTGGCCCTTTGTGGCTGATGCAGGTGGTTTTGCCTAGCATATTTCCTTCACGTAAATCTCTCTCTTTCTTTCCCGCCCCCACCTCTATCTCTCTCTCTCTCTCTCTCTCTCTCTCTCTCTCTCTCTCTCTCTCTCTCTCTCTCTCTCTCTCTCTCTCTCTCTCTCTCTCTCTCTCTCACACACACAAAAGAGCGACCACCCGCACAGGCTATCAGTTTAACACGGCCGCTCCGAGGCTGAGCCCCACCCAAATAAGGCCAAGCCCTCCCGTTCTAGAGGCTGGAAACCCCGAGTCCAACCCACGAGTGACACGGCCCTCCCCATGGCACCCCAGTCCACACATCTGTCATCGCACCGGGACACCGTAGCCGAACGAAGTACAATCGTACACTATGCCCGAGCGTACACATCCCCGCCGAGACCTTGTACAGCTAATCAGCCGTGACACCTTTTAAGGTCATCGGCGATGGGCCAGGATGAAGACCTCCGCTATCGCCTCTTGAGTACCGACAAGGCCAAGCGGCCCAGCGCCATCGGGGATGCCCTGCGGAGTGTAAACAAGGATACAACATTGACGCCACGAGTCGCATTCCCGTGAGAGAGAGAGAGAAAGAGAGGAAGAGAAAGAAAGAGAAAGAGAGAGAGAGAGAGAGAGAGAAATGGGAGGGAGGGAGAGAGACCGAGAGACATTGCATGTCTATTTGCATTCCTCGGGTATTGATAGGGTGACTGTTCGATGAAGTAGGAATGTACGGCGAGATACCCTAAAATAAAATAAAAAACAAAACTGAAAATAGCAAATTGAAAAGAAAACATGTGAAGAGATTAACTCAACCAAGCAAAACAATGAATCCCACGAAGGCACACAAACCCAGGAGCGAAGGACAAAAGCAGAGGGAGAAGGAACAAGGACAAGTTGATCAAGCACCGTACTTCGCTGCAACTTGAGCCGCCACCTCAACACCCTCGGCCTCGGGAATCCACAGACACCGCCCGCAACAGGTTATCTAATCGCCTTCGCCAGTGAATGATAAGAAATTCGCGTTCATGTGATATAAGCGAGGCCATAAAACTTACCTAGAGCCTTAAACATTTCACCCCTTTGCGTGATTAAGATCCCCCAAACGATGGAAAACCAAACGATGGAAATGATAAATAAAACTACAAAGGAGAGAAACTACAAGGAGGACAAGAGAGTGAGTGAGACAAACACAAATCCAAAACACAGCAAGCCAAACAGTCCTGCCTACCCAAGCAATCATTACTCACCACATACCTACATGGGCAAATCAGCACAGGATCACGATATGACCCCTCCTACCCCCCTACCCCCTACCCACTTCCTACAACCCAGTTTTACCTTCATACCTACACTCCCCCACTTCCTAACCCCCTCCTGTCCCCAATACCTACATCATTCCCGCCTCAATCGACAAACAGTGTACCACTTCGATAACACAATCCAATGGCCTGATATCACACAGTCAGACAAACAACCACCACACACGTTCTCATGAGGTAGGCGGAAAAAAGAATGAGGGTTATATGTGTAGCTTATCGGGTGGGAAAAGGGTGGTCCTTATTGACGAGGGTGGGGAGTGGGAGGGGGAGGGGGAGGGGGAGGGGGAGGGGGAGGGAGTGGGAGAGGAGGGAGAGGGGGGAAAGGAGACTGAGGCCCAATTCAAACAGCAAAACAATCAAAGAAACGTGATGCTACACAGGGCAAGCAGGTAGGCTTCCCCTCGTCCAAACATCTTAAACACCGGACCCACAACAACTAAATCCTTCAATGAACATTAAGAGAACGTCGAGGCAGAACAAACAGAAAGCAAAAAGTACTCAATCGGCCCTTCAGAAACAAGAGACGCAGGCAACCCGGATAACGGGGACTGAGGAAGGGACGGAGAGACACATGGAGGGAGAAAGGGGAGGGAAGGGGAGGAAAGCGGAGAAAGGAATGGAAAAGAGAAGAGAGGAGAACAGATGAGAGAGAAAAGAGAGAAGAGAAGAGAAGAGAAGAGAAGAGAAGAGAAGAGAAGAGAGAATAGATATCAAATTACTCCCCTCATAATTGCTGTGTCCTTTCTCTTTCTCTCGATTGCCTTAATGGTGCATAAGGAGACGGGGCAGGTCCTTCGAGGGCCCACCATCAGCCGGCATAAAGAGAGGAAGTATTGTGTTCTACGAAGAGGAGGAGGAGGAAGAAGAGGAGGAGGAGGAGGAGGAGGAGGAGGAGGAGGAGGAGGAGGAGGAGGAGGAGGAGGAGGAGGGGGAGGAGGAGGAGGAGGAGGAGGAGGAGGAGGAGGAGGAAGAGGAGGGGGAGGAGGAAGAGGAGGAGGAGGAGCAAAAGGAGGAGGAATGGAGGATGGCGACAAGGAGGAAGAGAGCGATGGTAGCGGGCGAGGAAGGGGAAGAAGAGGAAAAGGGTAGCGTGAGGAGGGGAAAGGGGCAGGTCCGACTCCCAAACCCGGCAAGACCACCGACGTATCGGGTTCTCCACGGCGAGCTGAGTCCTGCGAGGAGGCGGTGCTGTAGGTGGCACGGGAACTAGAAGTGCTGATGGAAGGAGCGGGATTGAGGAAAAAGGAGCAGGAGCAGGAAGGAGGGGGAGGAGCAGGGAGGAGGGGGAGGAGCAGGGAGGAGGGGAAAGGAGCAGGAAGGAGGGGAAAGGAGCAGGAAGGAGGGGAAAGGAGCAGGAAGGAGGAAGAAAGGGGAGGAAAGAGGAAGGGGGTAGAAGGGAAAAAAGGAGGCTGGAAGGAGAAAGAGGGCGACGGAAAAAAAGAAGGGGAGAGGATGGGATGAGAAGGGGAGGGAGGGGGAAAGAGAAGAGGAGAAGAGGAAGAGGCAGAGGAAGATCTGAGAATAGAAATGAGGATGAAGAAGAGGCTGGTGAAAGAGGAGAGAAAGCTGAGGAAGACGAGGATGATGATAATAAAGAAAAGAGGATAAGAATGAGACGCACGTCCAGTAGTAGAACAATCAAGCAAGCAAAAACACAAGGCGCCAAACAAGCCAAACCTATACCTCGAGTGTCTTATAAAACAGCCGTCAATGTATATCGTGATCAGCGTTCTAATCCCCGACTTCCTTATCAACCAGAATCCTGAGAAGACGCTATCAATCGCATTCCAAGGGTAATCCCGGAGCCGATGACGCAGACTCGATTAAAAAATAAAATCTGATATGAGAAGTCAGTCACATAAAACGCATATCGAAGGAGGAAACAGGGAAGAGAAATAATTTCCACGCATGGATGTGTTGAAAACTGACTAGTGAATAAAAATAATCTACTTTTACATTCTCATTCTCTCTCTCTCTCTCTCTCTCTCTCTCTCTCTCTCTCTCTCTCTCTCTCTCTCTCTCTCTCTCTCTCTCTCTCCATCACTTAAACTTTCTCATGCCGGACACGTTATCTTTGCATTCTAATGTAAGCCTACATCGAACCATAAACCAGCAGTTGGGATTAGTCAGTAGGGTTTCCCCGTAGTATAGCTCAGTGTTCGCCCTTTCAAGAACTAAGCTTCCCCTCCCCCATGATAGCAGAGGGGGAGGGAGAGGGAGGAGGGGGAAGAGGAAAATGATGGAGAACAGGGAGAAGGGAGTGAGTGGGAAGGGGAGTGAAGTGGGGGATGGCAGTAGGATAAGTGTGTCTGTCAATCGCGCTAACCTTTAAAACGACGATAAAATTTTCATTGCAAAATCGATACGTCGGTCTGGCTGTCCATATTCTCTCTCTCTCTCTCTCTCTCTCTCTCTCTCTCTCTCTCTCTCTCTCTCTCTCTCTCTCAAATGCAATTACATGTTCCAACCGGAAGTTAAGCTTGAAGCTAAGGCGAAGTCAACACAATTTTCATAGCAATTTTCTGCGCCCAATATGAAATCAGTTCAGTGCTTATCGAAGTGCTCTGACAATTATTATCTTTACGACACAATATAGGTTCATTACATAAGTATGATAAGCTTTCAAGATGTTCTAGATAACTGCATCGCACAGCCTCTCTATTCTGACTATTATCTCTCTCTCTCTCTCTCTCTCTCTCTCTTTATATATATATATATATATATATATATATATATATATATATATATATATATATATATATATATATATATATATATGTATATATATGTATATATATATATATATATATATATATATATATATATATATAATGATTCTTACTTTATACACCAAGGAGAAATCCGGCACAAAATTTTGCAACGTTGCATGCTAACGCGCTTGCAATGTAATAAAATGTTATTTCATTTACGTCCGCACACTGCAGTGATTGTAAGTGTTAGTATTCAACCATCGACTAAGTAAACTACATTAAAGTTAAATAAAAAAGTAGAAAGTAATAAAAGTGACGTCATCCAATTTTAACAAACACACAGCCACGATAGGCTTATGGCAATCACAAAGCTTATAACACATCCCCTTCCCCCCTCCCCCCCTGCTCGTTCACAATACACGGCGAGGTTACTTCTCTAAACATATGGACCGGAGGCTGCTTCGGTGCATGGCCTCGCGTGCCTGTCATTTTGGCAAAGGTCACACACTTGCCTCTCCACTGTTGGCGTCTATCCTTGCTATATGTTTATATTCAAACCTTAGGAACTTATATATAAACTGATCTTTAAAAAATATCCCCAAAATAATTGGAAAAGACTAATCATTCAAACATTTTTTTAAATGCCACTTCCGCCCCGTTCTTTTCCGAAACAGCCTATTCTAAAGCAAACGAGTTCTACCCTTTACTTCACACGACACGGCGGTGACACAAGGTCGGTGTCACAAGCCGCAGCGTCACCTAAAAGTTATCAACATTACCATGATGACGCAGAGTCCAGGTGACACGCTTATATCTTTCGATTTTTTCTTCTGTTTCTGCCACTTTTCAGCACAACTTCAGTGTTCAAAAGCGTGATGATGACTCGCCGATGTTCATTCGTTCCTCCCGTCCAGTCAGTCACTTGTCAATATTTTCTGACTCAATCACTTTTTCAGGAGTTGAAATAGGCCGCTTCAGAGCCTCCCACTAAATGTATATGGATCTTATGTGTGTTAACTTCACTCGTTCACTAGGATGTGCACACACGCATGTAGTCACACATCACTCGGTGTCAACTCAGAGCGTCATGGGCTGGAACACACATTGGCTAATCCGCCGCACAGAGTCCACACACCTGGGATCTCACACAGCAAAACTATACTTGCAAATCTATCGTTGTTCCCAAGCTATTCGAACCACAATAGACGCACAGTTCGGATACAAATAGCCGCCATTAATAGAATTTCAACATCAAAAGGCTTACACGGCACGGCGCTCAAGAATGTCCCGCGCGAATCGCAAACTCTCTCGCGAGCGGATGGGGACGGAGCGAGAGAGACACGCAGTTCGCTTCCTCGCCCGACCGCGTCACAACGACCACTGACACCCCTCTCCTTCCCTCCCTTCACCAACACCCGCCCCGCTGCCGCTCCTCCCCTCTCTCCCCCCATTCCCTCCCTCCCTCTTGACCCCCCCTCGTCCCTACTCACATACATTCATCCCTCATTCCCATCTCCCCCCCATTTCTCTCTCTCTCTCTCTCCCCCTCCCTTTCCCCCTCAATAGTGGCTACTGAGCTACTCATTTGGGTCCCCTCCCCTCTCCTCCCCTCCCCTCTGTCGCCCTCTGCCAAGCACACATACCTACCCAGCCTCCAGCGCGACCGTGGGGCCAGCCATGACATTTCGATCAAATTGGACGAATATATAAATAGCCAACATCCCGGGATAAACATAAAAAGCAACTCATTAAAGATAGAATTAGAATGATCGACTATTGAAAATTACTCATCAGAAAGTCGCCAGAATTTCTACAACAAGCAAACAGCCTTCGGTCTCCGGTCTCCGAATCACCAACAACGATATTCTATCTAATTCAGTATCCCCCCCCCCCTCAAAAAAAAAGAAAAGCCGGAATGAACGAACTATCGAACAATGCTGATAATAATTCCCCGCTTCCGACATGTAAAAAAAACCCACGGCATTCCGATGAATCTCTCTTGCTGTTGCTTTTGCTGTTCCGGCAGCGGCGAACACCAACTCAAAATCTGCCAATACATAGAGTTTCCTTACGAAATTCCACTTCGTATCCGAGCGCGCGTCAGTCGGAATACACCCGCGGTCTGGATCTTGACGAAAATGAGATTGCTTTAACAAATTGTTGTCGTGCTTTTCCATCAGCGTCGACATGGCTTTCCGCGCTTGAGGATTGCGAAGGTCGTTCGGCTGGATGTATTTTTCGCTTGGTTTTGGCCCCATTAGTTTCTTTCTCGAACATTTTTCTGTTTCTAAAAAAATGCAGAGTCGTTTCCTCGTCATGGAATTCTCGAGTATCGCTGTCTCTCTTTCTTTATATTTCACTTGTATCCGAAAAATTCCTAGTCTCTTACTTTCTGATCCCGAAAGCGTGCAGCTTTTCATTCACCGCTAAAAGGCTTTCCATTCATTATCGTTTCAGTCTCTTCCACTGAGGCGAATCCAAGAGCGAGCGAGAGTTTTCACCCGCCGGTCAACCGAATCGAGCCGTCTCTCCCGTCGCTAACTCGGCTCTTCTCATCAACTATCTCTGCAACGCGCATTGCCATTCGTCACCGATAACGAAAGTATCGGTATTTATTCAATTAGAGAACACGCAATGACGCAAAACGTTGCATCAATGTCGTTGATATAATGTGGAGTGGAATCGCGCCTCACCTCGATTTAACTCTACGGGTTTTAGATGCCGACTTCTGCACCACGCCGCCCACCATAATTACACCCGCGAAAACAAACGCTTACATACTGATACGAAGGTTTAGTGCGATATATAATACATCAACCAAAACTTTATATGCACACGCTCTTATGATAGTAATGATCCGAACCAAAATAATGATAATAGTATAGTATAGGGAAAAGCATATTATACACGCTCAGCCTTCAAGAAAAATCTTTCAATGAATAGCGCATTCATCAGTACCGTCGTGACCTTTGACCTCTACGCGACGTGACGATGGCGCCTCCGTAGCCCCTTCGGAGCCTCCTGAAAGCCCGTGCTAATATACGTTCCTCATGAAACCGCCCGAACCAACATCCAAGTGTGACTCCCCCCCCCTCTCGTCTAATATTCGTCTTCTCCCCCAAGTGCGACTGTGGTCCCCCTCCCCCTATTCCCCCACTCCCAGGACCCTTTACACAACCGCAATCCTAATAAAACCGTAGCTATCTCCCGTTAGAATACAAATATATTTATACATTAAATACACAACACTGATTCGCCGTTGTGTGCGCAATTATTTCAATTACACGCTGTTTCAATATTGCTTTCGCCAATGATCGCGCAAGCACAGCCTTTCGCTGATGAAACGCCTTGCCACATGCGTGACATCTGCATTGCAATCACCGCTGTCATAAACCAAATTTCGCAATGCCAATAACTAAAACAATAAAACAAATGGCGCGCTCCCTTTCCAAAGTGCAATCTACTCTTGGCTTATGAGTTTCATTAAATCGCGGATAATGCCGCGTCACTTGTGAATATAATTCCACTCGCTAAAATGAATAATTCAGTTTTCTTGTGCACGCCCGTAACCGAAGGATGAAGTTCCAACTTATACACACCCATTTATTCACAGATGAAGAAAGCTATTCTTTTATACAACCTCACATAAGGTAGCGAAGACAGGGACGACAGATACACATACAGACAGACAAACGCAACCGCATGCATACATCCACAGCCAAAAAGACGCCGAGTGAGTGAGGTCAGGCCCAGCGCGTATCCCTCCCTCATAAGTGGAATTCGCAAGTCAACGAAATATTTAACGAACTGCTCGTAAAACCTCATAGACGTCATAACCGGGGACTCGATCGCGTCCAATGCCTGATGCCCTCCTGCCATATGTGTGGCAAAACAAACACACTCGTTGAATTAGGAACACCGGCGCGCATTCCGCTGGCTGAACGAGTGACATGGACGAATGTGTGTCAAGGATATAGACCAAACGAATTAGGTTTTCAATAAGGAATGAAGAAATACAGACCGAGTGATGGAGGGAGAGAGCTGGAGTCAGAGAGGAACTAGACAGACAGGTAAAAGCGACTGACAGATAGACAGGCAGACACCGAAATAGACTTAATCGGAGACCTAGAATCTAATCAGTACCAGTCATATTACTTCCGCACGAACAATCTTGCTACATGTGAGTGCTATAACGCGAACATGCTCATATAAAATACTGTTTCTCTAACTGCCAGCGTTTATATATTTCAAGAGAACAAGAATTCTGACCCGGCGAATTTTCGGAACATGAGCACGTTTTAGAAAGGTGAAGTAGAAAGGGAAAATATAAAAAAATGATAGAAAAAACAGTGAAAGATAATAAGATTTAATTGAGAGCAGACTTCATAATAAGTAATCCACGTACTACACACACACACACACACACACACACACACACATAAATAGACATATATTTAAACAAAATACCTCTGCCAACAAAGACCGAATATCCCAGCTGGACCACTTCAAGGGGCGCCGCAGCCATCTGTGAGCCAGCTGATTTGCATGACCTTCGAAAGCGAGTCAGTCATTAGAAGTCCCCGGGAAAAACGCCTCATAATGGAAGGATCAATCACGTCTTTCCCGACGCCGCAAAAAGGACAGAAACGGCAAAAATGTCTGTGCGTATCCTTCAAAGTCAAACTTTCATATTCCCTTTTTCTGTGTCTGTTTCTCTCCTATACCTTCACCTCTCTCTCTCTCTCTCTCTCTCTCTCTCTCTCTCTCTCTCTCTCTCTCTCTCTCTCTCTCTCTCTCTCTCTCTCTCTCTCTCTCTCTCTCTCTAGCAGTTGCCATTGTGGACGAGGAATAATGCGACGGGAAAGGGAGGAGGGGGAGGAGGGGGAGAAGGCGGGGCTGGAGGTGTACACGGTAAGAAAAGACAGTAGAAGTCATTGGCACCAACCTCCTCATGTAAAGAATGAGGAAATGAGAAGGTTAAAAGAATAGGTAAAAGATAGGGGGGCCATCAAGAAGAAAAAAAAACACCAAGGAAAAAAAACAGACCGGACTAAGTACATGCAATTAAGTGTTCTAAAAGCAACGACAACGCGTTTTGCGCAAGGAAATTAACCATACAGGAGGTGGAGAAGAAGAAGAAAAAAGATGAAAAGAAAAAACATTTAATAATAATCGCCGTACAAAACCCAGTCCAACCAAGACCTGCACGCACTGCCGGACAGACAACGCACGTATGCACTGCGACGAGGAGATAATTGCCGCCCCTCCATTCACTTTCATTGTCGGAAGCAAAAAGTACACCACATGCAGCCGCCCCTCCCCTTCCCTCCGACCATTCCCCACCCCTCCTCCTCTCTTTACCTCCCCCTAGTCCCGCCTCCCTTCCCAGTACCTCCCCTCCCCCCCCGAATCCCTTGCCCCCACAATCCAGTCCAATTGCCCAGACGCCGTGTGATGTTTGTTTTTGTTGATGGTGTGGCGTGGTATGTTGTGTGGGGGTCAGGG
>BOPN01002477.1:115000-117500 GCA_017312705.2 Penaeus japonicus
CTTGGGCATCCGAGGAAGCGTGCCGACTGCCCACCTGGAGAGCCCTTGGGTCGTTACCTGCCAATCAACGAGCTAATGACCTCGTATCGTTAACTGCCTTTTAAAGTTAAACGGAATGTCGTCTTGTGCTAATGGCTAATAACATAGGTCATTTAGGCGGTCATAACACAAAGCGATTAATAAATAATCCGTAATTATGGCTACCTCATTAATCGCCTACACGAAAACACGAAGGTGCTAAATCGCCATCCGTAAGCCTGTCGTGTGATTATCAGCCATATTCTAAGTCCCTAAGCGCGCCGTGTACATGACATGAACATGCCGCGATTCTTATTCTAGAAGCGCGGGTTCGCGGCAAAAGCGTGGCATGTATCTCCTCTACCAGAGGACGCATGGTAGTGGAGACGCATGCTTCCAGATGAAACAGAATGACCACTTACGGATGAGCAGAGGTGGGGGGGGGGGGGGTACAGAAACCGTTAAAGAAAAGCACAAGCCAAGAGAAGGAAGGAAAAAGACCAGTTAGAAAGTTCGCAAGAAAATCCTTAAGCTCTTTTTAAATCAGTTTTAGGGAGGAGGCCCTTTGCATCCGCTAACACTAAAGCCATTTGGGTCAACACATACAGGCACACACACACACACACACACACACACACACACACACACACACACACACACACACACACACACACACACACACAGTGAACCCTGCTACCTCACCCCCACCATCTCTCACCTGGCCACCCTGAGGACTCGAGAGGAGAAAGGGTAAGGAGGGGGGGGGGATCTACCTGGAAAATCAGCACTGTATCCGAAGGACGCCAAGGAACGACCGTTGTCCAAGGAGTTCAGCGGTCAGCGCACGGAAGCTCCTGTCCAAACTACATCTCAAAGCACCCCCCCCCCCCCCAACACCAACCACCGTTGAAGAAAGGTCCACAACCCCTTCCCCCCATTGAAAGATCGCCACACCTCAACCCTCTCCCCCTCCCCCCCCCCTTCCCCGCCCCCACCAGCATCTGCGCCTTTTGTCTTGGCTTCAGCGCGTGCTCGTCTTGTTAACATAAGACTCGTTGACAAAGGAAACTGTCCAAGCTTTCCGGCTGAGGTCCTGCGATGCCTCTGTCGCGCTGAACGGGGGGGGGTGGGGGGTTCGGAAACTTTATTCTGCATTGCACTAAGACCCAAAGTGAAATCAACCGAAATAGCCTTGTGTTGTGCAAAGAAAATCACATTTCCCGATCATTAAATGGAAGCTAAGGGAAGTTTGTGTTTATCATAGTGCCCATAATTTATACATAATATATATATATATATATATATATATATATATATATATATATATATATATATATATATATATATGCGTGTGTTTGTGTTTGTGTTTATAGATATAAATAAATAAATATATATATAACCACAATTAAAGACATTTATATACATTATATATATATGTATGTGTATACGTATATGTATATGTAGATGCATATGTATACGTGTATATATATATATATATATTTATTTATATATATATATATATATATATATATATATATACATATATATATATATATATATATATACATATATATGTACATATATATGTATATGTATATGTATATAAATATAATATATATAAACATATATCATATATATATATACATATATATATATATTATACATATATACATACATGCATATGCAGACACACACACACACACACACACACACACACACACACACACACACACACACACACACACACACACACACACACACACACACACACACACACACACACACACACACACACACACACACACACACACACACACACACACACACACACACACACACACACACACACACACACACCAACCAACTCATGACCGGTAGCACGATGCCACTCGCAGCCCTGAAAAAGGCTTCCCGAGAGAACGGGCTCGTCCAGTAAGAGAGCCTCCAACGATCGCTCGAAAAAAATCGGTCCATAATTAAACAGGGCCGAGACAAGGAGCAGATAAAGCAGAGACACATGATAAACACCGATAATGCACGACTGAAACACAAGACAGTATCCCATTGACTCGACTGGAAGCGCTGCAGCTGGCACTGAACCAAGTTACAAAAAATTAATAAGATAAAAAAAAAAAAATAGAGAAAAAACAACTAAACCAACCCTAATGCTGATAAGCCTAGGCCTACCCTGAACTCGTTCGTAGGTAGTAGGCCAAGATTTTTTTCCTGCTAAATCTAGAATCGATTGAAGCCTGATGGAGGGGACAGACGCATTATTCGGTCGGTAATTTAATTCGGTCCTCGCCTCATATGTCACTCCGATAATATCTGATATCAAACAATAGGCGCAGATAAAACAAATAAAAAATAAGTTACTGACAAAAGCAAGCCCACACACATACAGACTGGGAAGCAGGGGGGGGGAGAGAGAGAGAGAGAGAGAGAGAGAGAGAGAGAGAGAGAGAGAGAGAGAGAGAGAGAG
>BOPN01002477.1:122500-127500 GCA_017312705.2 Penaeus japonicus
ATAATAAACAAACACTATTTAAAGCGAATCGTTTAAAACCGCGTTGCCGCTTTTTCTCTCCGTTTCTCTCTTCGCTCACCCAGGCGGACATCCAAGCCGATGGCGCAGGAGAATGCAACCCTTCCATCCCTCCCGCGCATAAGATGCTGATCAATCACCCTCGAAGGACTCGCAAGGACGAGGGATCAAAGGACACCGAGCGCGGTGAGACAGCGGAAAAGGGAGGATCTCGGCTCCCTCTCCCTAGGTTCTCTTTTCTTCTCTCGATTATTCTATACCTCTTTGTTTCTCTCTCTCTCTCTCTCTCTCTCTCTCTCTCTCTCTCTCTCTCTCTCTCTCTCTCTCTCTCTCTCATCTTGACAACTGAAGCGTTAGATCCTCCCTTTCCCGCTTTCGCTATCATTTTATAGGCCTACCCTAATTTGCATCCCTCGCGATGGACTGTACTTTCGGCAAACTCCTATGCCAGTGGACCTTGCGTTGGGCATTAGCATGGGTATAACGCATATTCAAAATAGGTGCAGGCACAAATAGGTCCCAACGTGTCGAAACCACTTACTGACTCCCTTCACACGGCCAGAAAAGGAGCACTTAGCCTACAGTAGCCTTCAAAAAATACCGGACCTATTTTGCATACAAGCTTCTCCCCTTCTCCCCCCCCCTCACCGTCGCCAAACCGAAAAGGCAGACCACCATCAACCTAGGCCTACATTCCAGAAATTCATTTATCAAGATTACGAGCAAAATGACGAAGGAAAAAAAAATCCCCCCCCCCCGCTCGTAAGACATCTTGCGCATTTACGAACACATACAACGATACTTCATAACGTTAATGATGTGTCTTACAACGAGAAATATAATAATAATCTGATACCGGACGTCTTGCTCGTCTGCATAAAGCGATCGTTAATCACGCGAGTCGGACATGCGAAACGACTCCTCGCAGAAGGTCTTTAGGCCTACCTGCGCTCTCTCAGCTCGTCGCCAATTTGAATAGCGTTGCGTGCAAAGGAAAGGATTTTTTTCTTCCTTCTTTCTTTTTTTTCTCTCTCTTCTTTTTTTTATTACCCGGGATTACTGCGATTCCCATCTGCGGTTGAGGGAACGAGAAAAAGATGGAGAGAGTGAGAGAGAGAGACTTCTCTGAGATGTAAAGAAATGGAAGGAAGGGTGGGGGAGAGGAAATGAAAAGGGGAGAATGAAGAAGGAGAAAGAAAGGTAGAGTCAGAGTGAAAGATACAGATGGATTGATAGATAAAGAGAGCGAGATAGGAACGAGGGGGGAGGGAGAAAGGGAAAGAGAGAGAGGGATGGATATAGGGAAAGAGAGAGAGAGAGAGAGAGAGAGAGAGAGAGAGAGAGAGAGAGAGAGAGAGAGAGAGAGAGAGAATGAAAGAGAAAGAGGGAAAAAATTGGAAAAAAAGAAAGAAATTCCTGTAAGAGAGAGAGGACTTGCGAGCGAGCAAGGAATTCGTTAAACAGCCGTTTTCGCAGGCCGCCCCACGCACCGCCCAGTACGTAACAGCGTGCACGACTCTCCAAGGCGAAGTGAACAATAGGCCTACCAATACGGGCCGCCCTGGAAAATTGCACACATTCCCCCGTTAAATCAGGAAGCCGCAGCCGCTTTAACGGACCTCCAATGGCCTTTAATTGCGTCGCATTCAAATGATTTCCATCGGTTCACAGAACGTAAACATGTCAACAAGGTAAGGGCGAGAGCAATAAACAAGGCAGGAAGAAGAAAGGAGAGAATGAAGAGGGTGAGGGGGTTAGGGTTGGGATGGGGTGGGGGGAGGGGAGAGAACAATCCGAAAGCACCTTATGAATAACCGATGAACAGCACCTGAAGAACCAACAAGCCAAACTGCTGTTCCGATTGCGAAAACCTAATTGAATTTTACGACGTAAGTTCCCGTAGGCCGAAAATATGTCTGTGGAAGATTATAAAATTTTCATTACAATGCTCACGCATAACCCCCCCTCCCCACAACACCTCCCTCTCCCCTCATTTTCTTCATTTTCTGAATCCCTTCCTCCATCCTCCTCTTTTTCCCCCTCCTCCTTTTCCCGTTCCTCCTCCGCTTCACCCTACTCTCCTCTTCCTTCCCCTTCCCCTTCCCCTTCCCCCTCCACTTTTCCTTCTCTTCCCCCTTCCTCCTCCTCTTCCCTTTTCATCCCCATTCACCCATTTCCTCCCGTTCTTCCCTTTTACTCCTCTCCCCCATTCCTTCTTTTCCTCCTCTCCCCCTCCCCCTTATCCGGTTCCTCCCTCCTTCCTTTGCTCCAAACCGCAGAAAATCAAAAGGAGGAAGGTAGGTAGGATGGAATATGGAAAGATACAGGTAACACAGAATAACGACCTAAATAAGAAAAAATATATGTAAAGGTATACACAAAAGAAGAAAAGGAAATGACATCACGTATAAAAAAGGCAAAAATAACAAGGGGAAAGATACCCAGACACAAGATGAAAGGGTTAAGATTAATATCAAGCTTCTCTAATGCACAAGAGACGGAAGACGACCTCTTAAGAGGAGGGGGGGGGGGCAAGGGAGAGATGGAAACGGAAAGAGAGAAGAAAGCGAAAGGGTGAAGGGGGGGAAGGGGGAGGAGGAAAACCCTAGATAAATGATGTACTTGAAGAGAAAACCGCACAGAAGTTCATTTGAAATTCAATAACAGGCTCCCACACAAAGGGAAGAGGCGTTCCCTTCACCGCTCAGGCCAAAATAATGGGAGAAAAAAAGAGAGAGAGAAAGAGAGAAAGAGAGGGAGAGAGAGACATGATTTACGGTAGATACTCTTTCCCTTCTTCCTCCACCCCCCTGCTTTATCGACGACCTCTAGGTATAATATTGATTTGATTCAATAAATACATGAATAAATAAATAAAATATAAATAAGATGACCCCGAAAGCCTCTTTCGACAAACCTTGATTCCTTTCTTTCACAGCCGAAAAGTACACACAGGCGGCCGTGCATAATTTCCGTGCCAAGGTGTAGCGATACCGTCGGTTAACGAAAGGCCCGGGCAGTCGCGAGACCCACCTTCAGTAAACTTCATTTTGTGCTTTTTCCCTTTCTCTTTATTAATCTTAGTTGTCTGGACCTTGGTGCTTGAAGAAGTATTTTATAACTGATTACATAAATATACGCCAACCGAACACACAGACACGCACACAGGCGCGCGCGCGCGCACTTTGGTGTGTGTGTGTGTGTGTGTGTGTGTGTGTGTGTGTGTGTGTGTGTGTGTGTGTGTGTGTGTGTGTGTGTGTGTGTGAGAGAGAGAGAGAGAGAGAGAGAGAGAGAGAGAGAGAGAGAGAGAGAGAGAGAGAGAGAGAGAGAGAGAGAGAGAGACACTCCTTTTGTAATCAATTCACATATATTCCCGACTCTTCCAAAGCCTATCCCGTGCACAAAAGTCCCAGTCAAGAGTCATAAACTTCCGATCCACAATTATTCCACACATCCCTGATACTGTCCCTCCCAGCCCCTCTCTGCCCCTGGCATACTTGAAATTGGGTTGACATAAGCAAAGAGAAAGAAGGGAGAGGAACAGACAGGGAAAAAAAAACCTTTACAGCATTACAAAGAGAGAAACGCCCTCCCCCCACCCCCTTGTCTAGGTCTCTTTGGTGGAATATGCTAATCTCTAAACATATGTATGCGTATATATGCGTATACACACACACACTGTATCTACTGCATATATATATGATACATATATATT
Organism: Penaeus japonicus; assembly: GCA_017312705.2. NCBI lineage: Eukaryota > Metazoa > Arthropoda > Malacostraca > Decapoda > Penaeidae > Penaeus > Penaeus japonicus. The sequence continues at coordinate 126,234 of BOPN01002477.1, forward strand.
GTATATGTATATGTCCATATTCTGTACAAAAAAGGAAGAGAATAGGAAAGGATAAAAGCTTGGGCGCACCTGGAAAAAGGTCCTGTCAATGTAACTGTCTGTGCCCGTACATCCCGTGACTGTCGGAGCCAAACACGGGGAAACGAAAAGAGAAACATATCTAAATGCACATATATCTCTGAAGCTATGCAGGTCTAGGCCTATCCACCGTTCCACACCACTAAGATCTTCCTGACAACCAACCCTTCTTCATGCCTTAGTCAACGCACGCACTTAAAACCGCTAGCGTCAACAGTCAAGCAGCGACCCCCCCCCCCCCTTCAAACACAATCGCTGTGTGTGGTCAAACAACTTTAGCGCGTCTGACAGCTTGGTCGTTAATCCTGCACTGAAGCGAGCTGACCAATGGCCGGTCTTGTTCGGTTCCCGCGTCAAGTGGCGGCGATTGTCCCCGAGAACTCTGGCCACATGGCGATAGACTGGTCGCCATTATGTACAGGGCAATTGGTTTGGAACTACATGCTGTAGCTGTGGCTTGGTAGCTCTGCAATCATATATGCATTTACTCTCTCTCTCTCTCTCTCTCTCTCTCTCTCTCTCTCTCTCTCTATATATATATATATATATATATATATATATATATATATATATATATATATATATATATGTATATATGTATGTATATATGTATGTATATGTGTATGTATTTGTGTATATATATGTATATATGTATATATGTATGTATATGTGTATGTATATGTGTATGTATATGTGTATATATATGTATATATGTATATTTATATATATATATGTGTATATATATGTATGCATATATGTATGCATATATGTATGTATATGTGTATATATATATATGTATATATGTATATATGTATATATATATATGTATATGTATATATATATATATATATATATATATATATATATATATATATGTATATATATGACACGCGCCAGGCCGAAGCAAGGACACCCCGAACAGCATCCAAAACAAGAACCCCAAAAGTCGAAGCAATTTCTAAATAGAAGTCCTATCGTTAATCACCGGGATTTCGGAAACCTGAATCACGACCCTTGACAGCGACATCTGCTTGCTACCCCCCCCCCCCCCCACGTCCCCAGTCCACTCCCAATCCCACCAATGACCAATCACAAATCGCTAATCAAACAATACTCACCACTCATTCTTGCTCTCTCTCTCTCTCTCTCACTCTCTCTCTCTCCTTCCATTCATCTCGACTCCGGCCAG
>BOPN01002477.1:147500-150000 GCA_017312705.2 Penaeus japonicus
AAAAGAAAAACAAACAAACAAAAAGAAAAAAACATGAAATCAAATCTGGTAGAACTTTTCTGCTACAAGTGAAGGAGAAAAAGCGACGTGAAATAACAAATCAAAATGGTAAGGACTTGCATGGAAGGATATTCCCCTGCGATTTTAACGATAGAAATAATAATAATAATAATAATAATAATAATAATAACAATATTGGAATGAATGAAACGTGTGTGTGTGTGCGTATATGTTTTTGTGCGTGGGAGTGACAGACCAAAACAAATATACACATAACAAATACGTATAGAATGACACTTACAAATATGCACATAAACAAACACACACACACACCTCCCTCCCTCCCTCTCTTCTCTCTCTCTCTCTCTCTCTCTCTCTCTCTCTCTCTCTCTCTCTCTCTCTCTCTCTCTCTCTCTCTCTCTCTCTCTCTCTCTCTCTCTATTCACCCCATCCTCACCATATATTCACAAGCTAAAGTTACGACCCCATAAAGTCTAGTCATCACCCCTCCCCCCACCTCCCTCCCCCTTTTCCCATCCCCAACCACCCAGTCTCTCAATCCTACCCATGTAGCCCCCCCCCCCTTTTCTAACCACTGCTTCCTCTCCCGCTTATTGAACGTTTCTCATTCTGCCTGTCCATCCAACCATTATTTCAATTTCCCTTTTACGTTTCTCCTTATTCCTGCTTCATCTCTCCTTACGATATCTACCCCCTATCCCCTCACCCCTCCCAACCGCCCCCCCCCCCTCCTCAAACCCCCGCCCCGTCGACAAGTCCGAAGATACCTTAAATAATGATTCTTCTAATCCCATATAATTAACGATTGCAGGCTTTGACAATTACCCCTCTCCCTCCCCTCCCCCACCCCTCCTTAAAAAATTAAACGACACGCTTTAATTACCGATCATTATCCCAGCATCCCCATTAAGCCCTCACCCCCGTCCCATAATGCATCCCCGTTTCCATCTCTCCTCCTCCCCCGGGGGGCCGTGCCCTCACTCGACGCCACCTGGAGGACTCTTCCTCTTCGAAGCTCCTTCTGCTCCTCTTCCTCCTCCTCCTCTTCTTCTTCTTTTTCTTCCTCCTCTTCTTCTTTTTCTTATTTTTCTTCCTCTTCTCCTCCTCTTTCTTCTACCTCTTCCTCATGTTCTTCTTCATCCTCATCTTCCTCGTCTTCAAGATCGCGGACGTTGACTAGACATTTATATTCCGTGTACGAATTCGAGAGAGAGAGAGAGAGAGAGAGAGAGAGAGAGAGAGAGAGAGAGAGAGAGAGAGAGAGAGAGAGAGAGAGAGAGAGAGAGAGAGAGAGAGAAAATGAGAGAAACGAAAAAAAAATAGAAAACAGAAAAAACGAAGAAAGAAAAGAAAGAAAAAGAAAAAGAAAGAAGAACGGCAAAGAAAGAAAAAAGGACAAGAAAAAAGAAAAGAAAAAAAAAACAGAAGAAAGAAAAAGAAAGAAGAAAGACAAAAAAAGAAAAGAAAGAAAAGAAAAGAAGAGAAGAAAGAAAAAGAAAGAAGAGAAGAAAGAAAAAGAAAGAAGAGAAGAAAGAAAAAGAAAGAAGAGAAGAAAGAAAAAGAAAGAAGAGAAGAAAGAAAAAGAAAGAAGAGAAGAAAGAAAAAGAAAGAAGAGAAGAAAGAAAAAGAAATAAGAAAAAATGGAACGAAAGAATAAGAAAAAAAATAGAGGAAAAAGAAAGAGAAGAAACAAAAAGAAAGAAAATGAAAGAAGGGAAGAAAGAAAAAGAAAAAAGAAAAGAAGAAAAGAAAAAGAAGGAAGAGAAGAAAGAAAATGAAAGAAGAACAGAAGAAAAGAAAAAGAAAGAAGAGATGAAAGAAGAGTAGAAAGAAAGACAAAGAGTGGAAGAAAGAAAGAGAGAGAGAGAGAAGGCGAGAGAGAGAGCAGAGGTGGAAAGCGAGCCGCAGCCCAGACGGCGAGGACCATGACTCGACAGCTCCCTCGACCCAGATGTAGACAGCTGTGGCAGGCATGACCACCTCCTCTAAACACTTCACGCCTTTTAGGATAACTTTTTTTGCCGCTGGCAGTAAACCTTTTTTGCGCCGGAGGTTTTACACCCGAGTGCCACAATATGCTCTGACCTGCAGTGTCCGGGAGGGAGGGAGGGAGGGAGGGAGGCGAGGGCTGGGATCGGCCGCACTCTATGCATGGGCGCTCACAGATAAAAAAAGAGGGTGAGAAAGAGCGAGATAGGGAGAATAGAGATAAAAGAAGGGGCCGGACGGAAACGGAGAGAAAGAAAAAAAAGAAGAGAGGAAATGGAGATTTACTCCCTTAAACGCAGCTATCAAAGCCCTCGGTGTTTTATTACCTCTTAGCGTTGCATAGCTTCTTTGTTGATTCGACATGACCGTTCGCTGACAAGATGCACCGGCAAGGAGGGGAGTCAGTGTGTGCACCCCCCCCTCACACCCCAACACCCATGCATTCTGTCCCCAGAAACCTTGTACTTCGCCAGGAGAGCCTTCCCTAGTA
>BOPN01002477.1:160000-162500 GCA_017312705.2 Penaeus japonicus
CTTTATTTGTCGACGTCGAGTGCAAATGTTTTGGTCGCGTGGATTCCTCCATCCGATAACGAGCCGAGAATTCGCAAATTTTCGCATCGAAGAGCGAGAGAATTATCGGGTGGGGGGAGGGGAGGGGAGGGGAGGGGAGGGGAGGGGAGAGGAGGGGAGAGGAGGGGAGAGGAGGAGTGGGTGGGGAAGGAATGGGAAATCAACTCGGATTTGCAGACTTATGTCGAATTCTGATTGAGGAATTGGCAAGGAGGTTGGATGCGGGGGGGCATTCTTCAGAGAGAGTAAACCCAAATATGAATAGGGCACTAAGTAACAGCGTCACTACTACTTCATTAGTTTCAAGTCATATAAATAAAATACAAATGTAAAGGTTACAACATTCTAACACTTTTAATAAACGTGCAAACGAAGTCGAAAATACCATTTCTTGTTCCTTCCCACCCTCTCATTCTCTCTCTCTCTCTCTCTCTCTCTCTCTCTCTCTCTCTCTCTCTCTCTCTCTCTCTCTCTCTCTCTCTCTCTCTCTCTCTCTCTCTCCATCATCTCTCAGTATCCACACACTCACTCTAGGGTATCGCATCCCGCGCGCCGTTGCTCACTGCTCCTGCCTTCCAACCGGCAGAAGCGAAGGGCTCCAAGTCGAAGGAAATACTCCTCCAGGAATAGGAACTGCTAATGCAAGTAGGACTTCATGACTTCTACTACTACTACCACTATTATTACTACAACACTACTACTGTAAGCATCGCTGCTGTTTCTGATGCTAACAGTGGAAATAATGTTAAGGTAACAAAGAAAAATGAGTAACTGAGAGATGAAAAAATAATCGATAACTCAGAAGATATTTTATAACGAAAGGAAAATAAAATAAAATGGACTCATATTCCAAGGGTGAAACATAGGCCTACATAGATTTTTTTTGCTATTCTGGGTATGTGTTGGGGAAGGGGGAGAGGGAAAGGCGAAAGAAAGAAGATGAAAAAAAAAAAAAAAAAAAGAAAAAAAAAAAACGAAGGAAAAAAAGAACGTTGTAGGGTTACAATGACTAAGAGACTGGTGAAAGGTGGGGGGGGGGAGAGTTTGGATTGAAGAAAAGATAAATGATAAAAAAGTAAAGAAAAAATAACAACGATAAAAAACTAACAATAATACCCACTATAACATCGACTCTTTAGTTCCTCCACCCCGAGAGAGGACTGAAACAAACATTCTAGACAATAAAGACAACTTGTCTAAAAAGAAAAAAAATGTACTCGTGGCTACTATCAACAAAACCAAATAAACAATTCAATAAAAGCAACAACAAACGGAAAAAACAAGACCATCCGCAGTCGCTGCCAACAAAAACAAAATCCTAAACTCACGAGGACAAACAGAAAACAATAACATGATCCAATAAAAATTAGGTTACCTAAACTAAAACAAACACGCACACACACGCACACGCTCGCGAGGGGAGATGACAAAACAAAGGAATCAAAACACCGGATAAGCGATGCCGAAATTGAACAGACGGTTCGATCTTATGAGTGGGGAGGGGGGGAGGAGAGGGAGAGAGGGATGGATGGAGGTAGGGATGGAGGTAGGGAGGGAGGGAGGGAGGGATGGAGGTAGGGAGGGAGGGAGAGAGGGAAGGAGAGAAGGGAGAGGGGAGAGAGAGGGAAGGAGAGGAGAGGAGAGAGAGAGAGAGAGAGAGGGAGACAAGAGAAGAGGGAGATGGTGGAGGAGGAGGAGAAGGGCGATGGGAGGGATATATCAGGGAGAAAGGGGGAGGATGGAAGACAGGGAGACGGGAGAGCGAAGGAAGAGGGAGACCAGAAAGAAAAAGGAAAGGGAAGAGACAGAACAAATAGGAGAGAGAGAGAGGAAGAGATGGTAAAGAGTTGGGGAAACAGAAAAAGAAATGACTGGAAGAGTGAATCAATAATATACCGATATTTGAAGCAAGAAATAATACAAGGGGAGAAAGAGGGGATGGAACAAACAACAGTTAAGAAAATAATAGGATGGAAAACGAAAGCACAGACACAGAGATAGACAAGATATCTAATGCCTATAATGAGTTCATACCGACAGGCCTGGCGCGGGTACGGGGAAGGGTTGGCGAGAGGGGAGGGGAAGGGGGAGGGGAGGGGAAGGGGGAGGGGGAGCATACCCTCCCACCCTCTTTTGAATTATTGACCATTTAGCAACAATGAAGACACCCCATATTAAGACAAAGGAATCAACGAGGCGAGAGAACAAGAGAGAAAGAGTATAAATAACCCAAGTGAGCCTCAAAGCGTGCCCTATCGCTCACCCGCGGGCAAGAGAGGCCTACCCCAAAGGCACGGGGATATCTGTCATTGAAATATTGATCATTCCATCGTCGCAACATCCGTCCGCGGAGGAGAGACAATGGGACGCGAGCCCGGGCGGACACCAGGCTGTCACTTGGGGCCTCTCACCCACAGGGGAAGGAGATCTATGGCAGCAGCCCGCCCCGCCCACGGGCATA
>BOPN01002477.1:167500-175000 GCA_017312705.2 Penaeus japonicus
GGCTTCATATTTCAACCCCTTTAGGTCTTTTGTGGCATGGGAGGGGTGGGGTGGGGGACTCGAGGCATGCGAAGAAAACGGGTAAGCATTTCGCCTTAGGTAAACATCGAGAGGCTGCTCTCAGGGTCAAGGGAGAGAGAAGGGAAGGGGGATGGAGGAAAAGAAGGGAAAGAGCGTTAGGGGAAGAGGAGAGGGAGAGGGGAAGGGGGTTGGGAGAAGAAAGACACATATGGGTAAGAAAGAGGTGAACGCAAGAGGAAAAACAGGAAGGAGATAAAATAAGAGGAGAGCGCATGATAGAGGATGGAATGAAGAAGAAAGCCGGATGGGATGACGGGGGGTGGTGAGGAGAGGGGTAAGAAGAGAAAATAAGAAAAAGGATGGGAAACGACTGAGGAGAGGAGAGGCAAAGCGAGAGAGGGGACGAGGAATAAGAGAGAAAGGGGAGAGAAAAGGGACGGAGACATACATAATTGTAGAAAGAGCTGCAACAAGGGAAACGATAATATGAGGAGGGAAATGATAATATGCGACGAGAATGAAAGTAAGAGTTAAAGAAAGAAGGGACAAGAATAAAGGAAAGGAGAGGAATGGGAATGAAAGGGAAGGAAAGGGAAGGTAAAGAAAGTGAAAGGAGAGGAAAGGAAGTCGAAAGGTATCAGAAGGAAATAAAAGGAGAAGTAAGGAAGGGAAAGGAAGGGAAATGAGAGGTATGGAAAGGAAAGACAGGAAAATAAGAGTTAAGGAAACGAAAGGAAATGTAAGGAAATGAAAGCATAGGAAAGGAACGGAAGGGAAAGGAAGAAAAAGAAAGGAAAGGAGAGGGAAGGGAGGGATGGGAGAGGAGAGGAGGGATTGATAGCCAACAAATGGCTCCCCAAAACACCAATTTTCCTCGCCCTCCGGACAACTCTATCACGGCGCTGACAACGAGGACATCATAAAAAGAAAGAAAGAAAAAAAAAGATGACAAAGCTCTTCACGGTTCTTTAGGTCAATATTGCAAAGTAAACAAAATAAAGTCCATGTCTTGTATTCTCTTTGTCGGAGTTCACTGAACCGCTTAGATTGTATAACTGAACATATAATAATAGCAAAATACATTTTCTCGTGCTACTATGAATTCTGATTAAGCGGTGCAACATCAGCATTATCAAATCACAACAAACTCACCATTCCAAGGTTATCTTCACTTTCAACATTTCGTTCTCTCTCACTACCCCCCTCAACCCCCCCCTCTCTCTCTCTCTCTCTCTCTCTCTCTCTCTCTCTCTCTCTCTCTCTCTCTCTCTCTCTCTCTCTCTCTCTACCTGCTGGAGCCGAATCGATGAATGAATGACCTTAACACGCTCCGTTAAAAAATGATATCAACTGAATGCGCGAACCCTGATTTCGTCACCCTCCCTCCCTCCCCCCTCCTCCCATCCCCCTCATAGTATTTTCCGGTACGTTCATCATCGATAACCGGCCGCTCTTTATCGCCTGGACACGGGCCATTGACACCGCCCGAATCCCAGGTAATTTCAAGCTTCTCCCGGGCGGACTATAGGCCTAGGTAGTAAACGTTCACAAGCTCACATACTTACGAAAATAACATACTTTTTTCTCCCTCTCCTTATTTTTCTTATATATATAAATATATGTATGTGTGCGTATATATATATATATATGTATGTATGTATGTATGTATGTATGTATGTATGTATGTATATATATATATGTGTGTGTGTGTGTGTGTGTGTGAGAGAGAGAGAGAGAGAGAGAGAGAGAGAGAGAGAGAGAGAGAGAGAGAGAGAGAGAGAGAGAGAGAGAGAGAGAGAGAGAGAGGGGGGGGGGGGAAGGAAGAGGGTGAGGGAGGGAGAAAGAGGGAAAGGAAGAGGGTGAGAGAGGGAGGGAGGGAAGAAGAGCGTGATAGATATATAGATAGATCGATATTATCTTCTCTCCCTTTCTCTCCCCTTCCAAGGACACCAGAACAATCAGCAAAGCAATCCCCCTTGGCCAGGCGTTTCCTGCACGTTCCAGGCAGCCGCAAGCCTTCGGCCGGGCCTATCGCTGACCGTTTATACATAAAAAATAAGGAAAGGAAGTGATAAAAAAAGCGGGCGAGAAAAAAAACGTTTCCTCGGACACACGCCCGCTCGCCCGTGGCACGCAAGCAGATGCCATCTTTGAACACCTGGACTGCCCTTCCCCCCCCCCCCCCTCCCTACTACACCGTCCTCGCCTCGGCAGGCCTAAAGGCTTTCCTCCGCCAGCCAAACACAAGACGCTTACCGGTTGACGGATGACCTCCCCCACCCCGCCCCCCCTCCCCATCTACCCATGACATAGCTCCCCGTGATCCCAATCAGCGAACGGCGGTTTGCAGTCACGGAGCTCGCCTGAAAGACCAAAGCGTAGGCCTACGGATGAACAGACACACGGATCCGAGTCTCTGGCACACAAGAGTCAAATCCCAAATCCGCCTCACAGGCAGAAGGCGATTCAATACAATGAAGATCATAAGCATATGCAAATGAGGTGTATGGGTCAGCTGGTTAGGCTATGGATGAGAGAAAGTGGGGAGGGGGGAGGGGGTGGGGTAATCTCCCTTGACTGCCCTGGTCATCTTAATCTACTTATGCAAATGACGTGCCAACTAAGCACAACGAGGTACTAAACTCCTACATTAAATGCTAATCACAAGAACAAACATTTGGAATGTTCGGGACCGAGACGAGGAAGGAAATAAACAGGAAACTAAGAGGAAGATCAAGACAAGGGAAAGAGGGAGACAGGCAGAGAGAGAGAGAGAGAGAGAGAGAGAGAGAGAGAGAGAGAGAGAGAGAGAGAGAGAGAGAGAGAGAGAGAGAGAGAGAGAGAGAGAGAGAGAGAGAGAGAGAGAGAGAGAGACTAATAGTACAGAAGCGAGATGGATTAAACAAACAAACAAACAAACAAACACACACACACACACACACACACACACACACACACAGACCCCAAGAAAGGCCTAACACAAAATCGCCAACACTCATCACGTCACCTCAATCGGACACACCTCCTCCCAAAGCGCCGATTTCCTCCCATTTCCCCTCGAAAGCAAACGGCGTAAAGGGTGTCCGGTGATGCCCCCCCCACTTAGCTCCCTCCCTCCCGTCAACTCCACATCCCCCCCCCTCCTTCGCTACCCAGGTGTTCGGGGATGACGGCGGCGGTGACGGAACAGATCGCTAATTGCAGGTATTGAGCTCGCCGTAACGGGCACGCTGCCACCGATGCCCCACAATGGCACTATCGCTCGCAGCATCTAGGACTTCACGGGGATCCCGGGGGCAGGGGGAGAAGGAGGGAACGGCAGGAAGGTACATAATTGGCCAAGGATTTTGGTAAAGGCTTAAGCCTTAAGGCCAGTTTCGATATTTGTGCGCGCGTTTTTTTCACACAGATTGGATGAGGGAATGAATGAGTGAATGAGTGAGTGAGTGAGAGAATGAGTCAGCAAGTGTGTTTGTTTGTGCGTGTGCGTGTGCGAGTGTGTGTATATGTGTGTGTATGTGTATGTGTGTGTGTGTGTGTGTGTGTGTGTGTGTGTGTGTGTGTGTGTGTGTGTGTGTGTGTGTGTGTGTGTGTGTGTGTGTGTGTGTGTGTGTGCGTGTGTGTGTGTGTGCATGTGCGTGTGTGTGCATGTGCGCGTGTGTGTAAATGTGCGTGTGTGTGTGTGTGTGTGCACGCGTGCAAGAGGAGGGAAAAGAAAAGAGAGAGAGAGAAGGCAAACGAGAAGAAAAGCCGCCTTGTTACTTCTCGCCTACTGGCCCTCCGACCCCCAATGGGTTTTCGAAACACTCAACAGCAAAAGAAAACAGCACACAAATAATGATAATAATAATTCGTAAGTCATAAAAAAGGAAAAAAAACAAAACAAATACCAATGATGGCGAAGAAAAGAAGTCTTCTTATTAAGACCATTTCAGCCCCTAAAAACCCTGGTCAGTCTCAACTCATGGAACTGATAATGTCAATCTCTCCTGTGGGGAAGGAGAGAGAGAAAAAAAGGGGTGGATGAGAAAGGGGGGAGGGTGAGAAAGCAAAAGCGAAAAAAAACAGATTGAGGAACAGAAGAAGAAAAAAATCCGCAGCGAATGGCTGTAAATCCCCTCGTCCACCTCTTCTATTTTCTCTTTTTTTCTCTCTCTCTTTCGTCAACACTCTTAAAAGTTGTTGATAATCCGAGAAGCTTTGCTAACGTCATGTTCAGTCACCAGCTTCTACAATGGATCACGGAGAGAAGAGGTAGAGGAGGGAGAGGGGGGGAGGGGAGAAGGGGGGAGGGAAGAGAAAGGGAAAAGGAAAGGAGGAGAGGAAGAAGGGGGGGGGGGGTGAAAGAAATATGGAAGGAGGATGGGAAGTAGGAGGGAAAAAGAGGGGGGGGGGGGAAGTGGGAGGGAAAAGGCATAACGGGGGGGAAGGAGGAGGAGGATGGAAACGGGAGGAGAGGGGGAGGAAAGGGGAAACTAGGAAATGGAATAAGGACGGGGAAGAGGGGAAGAGGAAAGCAGGGGAGAGGGAGGAGAGAAGTGGGAAGAGGGAAGAAGGGGGAGGAGAGAAGGGGGAAGAGGGGGGGGGGACTGTTACACTCCCCGATCCCCTCGAGTGGTCTCTGTCACAGTCCTAACGGACGCCAATGCCCGCGCTGTGACGGATGCCTTCCTCCCCTCCCAAGGTCACTGATTTTAGTTCAGGCTCTGTAACTATTTATCAAAGAAATCATGACATGGCTCTGTTTCTCGCATAGATAATTGAACAGGAAACTAGTGAATGAGAAGAAAAATAATACAGTTCACATGTATTTAACCTACTAAAGCATGAAAGATAAAACCTTACAATTTCTAACCAGCATCAAAGTAATAACGAAAAAAAAAAAATCGAATTGACTGTCCGCCTGCCGAAACTCATAAAAATTTTCCCCCCGAACTGAAGAGATTTCAACGCCACAGCAAAGAGCTATCCAAGTGAGAGTGAGAGGGTGAGAAAGGGGGGAGAGAGGAAGAGGAAGAAGAGGAAGAAGAAGAGGAAGAAGAAGAGGAAGAGATAAAGAGGAAGAGAGAGAGAGAGAGAGAGAGAGAGAGAGAGAGAGAGAGAGAGAGAGAGAGAGATAGAGAGAGAGAGAGAGAGTGTTTGTTTGAAATGGCATAATATTCAACATGTTAGATCACAAACACAACTGTCAATAATAAATACTAATATAGAAATTTTCCTATATCTTCCACAAACAAAAGTGAACCTCAAACTTACCATTATAAATACCCTTTATTGTAGCACTCTACAATACCCAAAGACAAAATGGAACAAGAACAAGAAGAGGGAAGCGGATAACGGAATAAGACGCAACATCCTTCCACCAAACGCCCTCTCTTTGCAACGATACAAGCCTTCACAAAGACAACAATGACAAACAAGCTGCATCGAGGGCACTGCGAGAGAGAGAACAAGGGGGGGGGGGGCAAGATGGTGGGATGGGGGAAGGGGCGGGGGAGAGGAGGGAAGGGGTCTCCTTATCCGACCAATTAGGAAAAGAAAGAGAAGAAAAATCAAACAGAGGGAGGACATCGCCAGCACCCACACAACGGACTCGTAACAATGGGCACAAAAACGCTCTACAGAAAGCAGAGAAGAGAAACGAGGAGAGGAGATGAGGAGAGAGAAAGGGGGGGGTAGAAGCCCCGAGAAAGGTGAGAGAAAGTGGAGAGGAAGAGGAGAGAAGGAGAGAGAGGGATAGAAAGAGAGAAAGAGAAAAAGAAAGAGAAAGAGAGAGAGAAAGAGGCGGAGGGAGAGGAGAGGAAGAGGAAGAGAAAGAGAGAGAGAGGCGGAGGGAGAGGGAGAGGGAGAGGGAGAGGGAGAGGGAGAGGAAGAGAGGAAGAGAGAAAGAGAGAAAGAGAGAAAGAGAACGAGAGAGAGGAAGAGAGAAAGAGAGAAATAGAACGAGAGAGAGAGAGAGAGAGAGAGAGAGAGAGAGAGAGAGAGAGAGAGAGAGAGAGAGAGAGAGAGAGAGAGAGAGAGAGAGAGAGAGGGGGGGGGGGGGGGGGCACCGTGCAGTCCTCTTCTTTACCAACGGCCCCTCGTGCACAATGGCAGCCACTCGCCGCATTCTTAACAAATTTGAAATATAAGAGGTTCTCGAAGAAACTGCTGAAGAGGCCGTAAAGAAGGGCCGATTGATAAGGCCATTGTGCGCGGCCACCCAGTGTAACGACCCCGAGCCTAAAAGCGATTCACGAGATATTACAATATAAATGAAACTCGTGTCATTAAAGATGAAATAGGAGCGTCTGGGAGGCCGGGAATCCACTTACAATAGGCCTACACCGGCTTTCTGAATGCATACGAGAGCCAATCTAGAGCGCAGGAGCGAATTATCCGAGGCGCGAATAGATTGGCCATTTTTTTGTAAGTAGGCCTATCGGAGGCATCGTCACCACATTGTATTGTATGATTTACACAGTGCACTGGTCCACGTTATGCTGTTATGCATATATCGCCACCATACCAGTCTGCCAACCCCTCGGATACTGGAAATCCCTGAGCAATACCTTTTCTGCACTAATTTCCTCCACTTCTGGACGCACCACCAAGATCGACGGTAAGACATTGCAAATAACACGCTCTAAGTCCCTGTATCATTTCTTTATCCCTCTCATCCTCATCCGTTCTCCTCCTCTTCTTACCAACACTCCCTACCTCCTTCCTTCTTTCCTCCCTTCCTTCGCCCTCCTTCTACCTACTTCCCTTACCTGCTTCCTCCCTACTTACTTCCTTCACCCTTTCCTCTGCCCCATCCTATCTCACCCCTTTCTCTCACAGTATTCGCTCCTTCCTTGTCATCTTTTCCACTCCCTCCTAGCTCCTTCATTCGCCCTTTCTCCCTATCTTTCCCTTCTTTCCCATCTCCTCTATCCTTCCTTCACCATCACTTCTCCCTTTCCTTTTCTCTCTCCCCTCCTCCTTCCTCCTTCACTCAGCCTCTGCATTCTCCCCGTATCCTCACTCTTGCTCTCACCGTCTCCTCTCTCTCCCTCTTTCCTTCCCCCTTCCTTCACCCTCTCCTCCACCCCCTATTCCGCCGCCGCGTCGTGGGAGAGCAGGAGCGGCGCCGCGGACTCGGGTCGCGTCAATGCGGATCCGCGTCGATTCGGCCTCGTGTGATTAATTAAGTGAACGGCCTTTGTGCCTTTGTCATGGAGATCCAGTCTCGAGTCCGGGGGAAGAATGGAGAGGAGGGGGGTGAGGTGGAGAGGACACAGGAAAAGATAGATAGATAAATTGAGAGATAGATAGACAGACACATTGATCAATATATAGAGAAAAGCAAGAGAAAGTAAAATTGAAACAAGTGATGGTAATAACAATAATAGCAAAAATAATAATAACAGTAATCATACAAATAACAACAATAATATCAAAAGGAAGAAAAAAAGAGAGAAAAGCATAAGAATAAAAAAAAGTAGAAAATGCCAAAGG
>BOPN01002477.1:180000-182500 GCA_017312705.2 Penaeus japonicus
GAAGGACGGAGAGATGATGGGGAGAAAGAAAGGAAGAGGAGAGAGGATGAGAGGGTAGGGAGGGAGGGAGCGGGTGGGAGGGGAGAGGGAGGGTGACAGGTAGAGAGAGAGAAAGAGAAAGAGAAAGAGAGAGAGAGAGAGAGAGAGCGAGAGAGAGCGAGAGAGCGAGCGAGAGAGAGAGAGAGAGAGAGAGAGAGAGAGAGAGAGAGAGAGAGAGAGAGAGAGAGATTATCATCGCGCATTAAAGAGGGGAAGGAAAGAGGAACCAGAATCGCCCCCCCCCACCTCGTTCCTTCCTGCCCCCTCTTTGAGTTCCGCGACCTCGATCGCCAAAAAGTCTCTCCCACGCTTTTGCCGCGGCGACGCGTCACGGCGCCGTCACGCATCTGCTGCCGGCGAGACGACGACGGCGATGATGACTCGCTGAGATTTTGTCTGTCGAGCGCGAGGTTCGAGTGCGTGACAGATGCGGTTGGATGAGTGCGGCAAATACTCGACCGCGATCAAGGGTGAGGTCTGCAGGGGGGGGGGGGTTCTCTGAGGGTTTTAATTTTCTTCGTTTTTTTTCTTTTTACTGAAGGATACTGTTTTTATTCTGCCACTTTCCTTTTATATTGGATTTCTTTTTCTATATTTCCTCATTAACCTCATTCCATTTTATTAAAACTCGATTTCCTTCTAGATTTAGTTATTTTTACCTTTCCCTTTTCCTTCGCTTGTTTCTTCCTGTACATAACCTCCCCTCCTTCCTCTATCTCTTCCTTCCACCCTTCTTCCCTCCGTTGTTCCTCTTACTCTTCCTCCCTCTCTGCCCCCTCCATCAACCTCTCTCCTTCTTCCCCCGAGACCTTGGGTCGTAAGAAGGCGACGCAAGAAGCCGCTAATGACTCGAAGCCTTCCAGTTCCGGCGACCTCGAGCGACCGAGTCCTTTCCTCTCCTCGCGGCTCTCTCTCTCTCTCTCTCTCTCTCTCTCTCTCTCTCTCTCTCTCAGCCTCGGTCTTTCGCTATCTTTCTTATTCTCTCTAACTCTTTATCTACCTATGTACATCCCCAACCATGTCACTCTCTCCCATTTTCTTTAGTAATAATGGCAGTCGTTGTAGCTATAGTCCTAGTAGAGGCCGTACAGAACTGATAAACATGAAAACAATAGTAGTCACAATGGGGTGGTGGAAATAGCAATGCTAATATCAAGTGATATTAATGATAATAATTATAATAACAACAATAATCATGATAATAATGATTATCATTATTATAATAATAACAAAACCAACATATAACAAACACAACGACCAACACCAACGGCCACGAAGCAACAAGCAATCAAAAGGCGACAATACGATACCAAGTAAAGAAAACCCTTTTAAGGAAGAGGCACAAAAAAGCCTAGACGACAGGCAGACAGCTGTTCGAAAGGCAAACACGCTAGTCACTCTCGACCGAAGTCACGATTCAAGTGACGAAAGAAAGCTGAGAGGAGAAAAAAGAGAGTATAAAAAAGAAATAATGAAGAAGAAAAAAATGAATGAATAGGTAATGAATAGCTAACCGAGGCCTAATAACCTCGTTACGACGGTTGAGTGACGTGTGACAAGACAAAGGGGGGAAATTAGCGATAGTTCGACAGATGTTTCGGTCTTTTTTTCCTCTCCCTTGCTGCTGCTATTTCTTCTTCTCTTCTTCCTCATTATCATTCTCTTCCTTCCTTTTTCCATGTTCCATAAACAATACATATCCTCGTCTCCCTGTTCTTCCTGTCCCCAACCAGTACTACAAAAATCCCTCCTAAGGTCGAACAAATAACAAAAAGACTGCCATGGGAAGAGAAACACACAAAACAAACATAATAGCATGCACACACAACACACGCACGAACGCACGCACGCAGGAACAGTCGAGCGGCAAACGAACGTTACATACGTTGGTGAATCATTCGTCCTTGACACATACACTGGCTACCGGGACACATAAGGATATGACACATCGCCGCGAGTGTCAGGCGGAGCACCAACACCAACAGCCTGGTGACTTTAACGCTCTCGTCGAAACTAATCCGCTGTGGCTCCGATCGACAAATTTATGCATACTTCCCTCTCCGTGTGTATAGAGATATCAATAACAAATGAAAATAATGAACAAAAAACACAAAGAATCCTTATCTCCAACTGGGCGGCCATAAATCCCCTGCGGAAGCCTTGCAACCAGCGGGCCGGAATCCTCCACCAGGCGAGACGAGCCGGCTGCCCCCGTGGCTCCGCATCTCTTCCACAATCAGCACAATGGCCAAACTCAATGAAAGCGCGCGGAGTATGCATAAACATTATATCTGTGAGAAAAAATATCCATAAATATTTACCCGGTCTCCTAGCGGTCCGCCGAATTTCCATAAAGCTTGAATTCTCTGCATACACGCAGGGCAATCCCATATTCACGTTTTTTCTTCTTCTTTTGTATAAACAGGGACACCAACGGTCTTGGAAAAAACTTCTTTGTCAA
>BOPN01002477.1:190000-192500 GCA_017312705.2 Penaeus japonicus
GTTAAGTGGGAAGGTTACCCCTCCCCTCCTCTCTCTCTTTCTGCCTGTCTCTGTCTCTCTATCCCTCTATCTCTCCCTCCCTCCCTCCTTTCCTCCCTCCTTCCTCCTACTCTTCCTTCCTCTCTTTCTTCCATCATTCCTTCCTTTCTCCCTCCATCCATCCTTCTCTCACACGGTATCTCTAGAGCCCCCCCCCCCCCCCCCTATTCGTTCTCTTGAAGCCACGAGCCGTGCATGATACGCACATGAGCCAATTGCAGCCTTGGGTGATTAGCGACTCGCCTTATACACCCAGGTAATCGTTGCCAAGATTGCACAGCGAACAAGGAATAGAACAAATTACGTTTTATCCTAAATAAATAAATAAATATATACATGTGTGTAAGAAAGAGAATCGGAGAGATAGAGATAGAGAGAGAGAGAGAGAGAGAGAGAGAGAGAGAGAGAGAGAGAGAGAGAGAGAGAGAGAGAGAGAGAGAGAGAGAGAGAGAGAGAGAGAGAGAGAGAGAGAGAGAGAGAGAGAGAGAGAGAGGGGGGGGGAGTAGATAGATAGAGAGGGGAGGGAGGGAGGGAGGGAGGGAGGGAGGGAGGGAGGGAGGTAGATAGATAGATAGAGAGAGAAAGGAAGAAAGAGAGAAAATCTCGTTTCCCTGCAGATAAAGAAATATCAAGAAAAAAAAATAGGAGATGGAATAACGCGAAGGACAAACGAGACGCGTAAAGCGCTAAACGCTTCGACATAAAAAAAAGATTCCAAACAGTAAAAATTTCCGGCCGGGGAAACACACACACACACACACACACACACACACACACATATATATATATACATATATATATCCCTGGATGAGACCCTACGACTAACGATTACCTTGAACACCGAACGTAGCAATTACACGTTCGTTCTCAGACACCCTTCCTAATTTAGCGCTTTTCGCCACTGTTTTCGCTAGCTTTTTCGTCATATCCTCGGTAACCATGTTTTTTTCCTTTCTTGTTTGTGTTTTGCGACAGTGACGGTTACGGGAAAATACGTTCTTAATCGCTGCTAATTGTCCGGATATTGAGAGATGATACAGCGTGAAAATCTGATAACGAGGAGAGCGACAATCAACTGCGACGATGAAGCCGTGGACAGCTGCAGCAACGCGGAGCGACCCGATAGCACTGATCAACGGAACGCGGAGAGGTAATGTTTTGGCTCGCAGTATTGACGCCTCCTGGATTGCTGAACGGACGGACTCGACGCTTCCCTCGCTCTTCTTCACGCCCCCTCACGCCATGCCGCCTGTCCCCACTCTCCATCTCTATCTCTCTCTCTAACTCTCTCTATGTATGTATGTATGTATATATATACATATATAATATATATATATATATATATATATATATATATATATATATATATATATGTATGTATGTATGCATATATATACACACATACAGATACATATAATATATATATATATATATATATATATATATATATATATATATATATATAAAATATATATATATATATATATATATATAAAATATATATATATATATTATATATATACATATATATATATATAATATATAATATATATTATATGTATGTGTGTGTGTGTGTTAAAAAGATAGATAGATAGATAGATAGATAGATAGATAGAGATAGAGAGTGAGTGAGTGAGAGAGAGAGAATGAGAGAGAATCCTAAATCCTGCAGCCATTCCATTCCCGAGGACGTATCCTTCCCTCCAGACTCAACTCCCCGAATATCAGTCTAATCCATCTTAATGACACGTATATCATGACAATCTAATTCCCGGCAACGTCCCCTTGCCTCCGAGAGAAGCCTCTGTCGATTGCTGCGTTTGATTGCATACATCTGCTTGCAGGGCACCAGGCCTGTAACGGAATTTATCGATTTCCATAACAGCGCAGTCTGCGAATCTAGATTGCAATTCGAGATAACTATTCAACACGGGCAATTGTCGCTCGCCTATTACACAGTGATATTCACCGTGGCAGAGGAAAGTGGCGGTCTCTTTTTTATAGTCTCCCCATGAGGTGACCGTCGAGGACAAAAGAAAACGGCGAGTGCGTTCCCGTGGCCCATCTGGCGACGGCGCAGCGGTGACCGCACTCGCGCGCCGGCCCACCAAAAGAACAATGAGACCAATCATTTGCACTGCCACTGGCTCCCGTTGCACCTACAGGGGGCACCATAGAGGGGTGGCGGGGTCATTCTCACACTCACACACACCCAATTGCGACTACAAACGCCAACTGATCATCATAATTGAGAACGCAAGTTACGACCCCTAAAACGACCCAGGGGAAAGCTGGGAGACAAAAGTCAAATTTGGGGATGGATGGAAGGATTCAGGGGCCGTTCCCCCTTCCAATGCAGACTCCCCTCCCCCTCCCCCCTCTCCCCACCAATGGCCAGCACGCAACTGGTCAGCTTAGTGACGATCCTGACTGACAAGGCAAGTGGTCATTATAAACTGTT
>BOPN01002477.1:197500-202500 GCA_017312705.2 Penaeus japonicus
GGGAAATAAAAAACACCTTTCACCCATTTACAAGCATAACATCCGGGACTTTTCCTTCGCTGGCTGAAGCTCTGCGACGGCGAGGGAAATCCTCCCTTCGGGGTACGGGACCGGAAAGACGAAGATCCCCTGCTCCGGAGACGGGAAGGGGAGGGGGGGGGGAGAGGGGAAGAGAGGGACGGGAAAGGAAGGACGGGGAGGGTATCCCACCGCAAGCAGGCAGGCAGGCGGGGAACAAGGGAGCACCCAGGCCTCGTCGGGGAAGCGCAACGAAAGATAGCGATTAATCCAAGATCGGCGTCTCCCGACTCGCGCCCCGACAAAGCCTCCCCGGCCGGCGACTCGACAATGAAAAATCGCCCCTTCATAATCGACGGCGCTGACCTCCCTTGCTAAAGTTTCCAGACCATTTACCCATTAAAGGAAAGCCAGATGTGACCCCCTTCCCTCTCTCCTCTCTGGCCCCCCCCCCCTTCCCATCCCTCTCTCTCTCTTTCTTTCCTTCTTTCACTTCCTACTCTCTTCCTCGCGCCGGAAACTCAAGCAGAGATATATACGAGAAGCACGAGAAATACTAACTGGTTTACCAAACAAATGAGGGCCTGGAAGAAAGAAATAAAGAAAGAGGGAAAATGGCAGGGTCCCGACGCTTATTTTCCCCTCACCTTCGGATGCAATAACAATGTCTCCATGCATGCCCTCTTTGCATTTCAAATTTCCTTCTCACTCTGCTTTCTATGGAATATTTGGTATGAATTTCCTGATCTGTCAGTTTTTCATTTAGATCTATGGATGGAGAAAGCAGCAGACGAAAAAAACGGGCATGAAAAAATCTGAAATCAGCTTTCCAACTCATAAAACTCAAATGTCCCAACGGCCTATGGCAATGCTTGTTCTTTTTTTTAAATTCTCTTCTTGATCGAAAGCAAGAAAGGAAAAAAAATAATAAAATCGCGGAACGGAAGCTTATGTAGCGGAAGAAATGGACTGACAGAGGGCGCTGTCACCTCTCCTCCGATTTATAAGCAATTTACGAACTCTTCGCTGCGATTCACAACGCACTCTCGAATGCTTTATGAAGTGTTGACGAGATTTACGACCTCCCGGGGTCATTGGGTGGGGTGGGGTGGGGGTTCATGCACCACGAAGCGAGAATACCTGTAGGAACTCGCATCGCCAATCTACAATGGACGCTGTTAGCTTTACATTTTTTTAACAATCTTTAATGCACGCACGCATACACACACACGCAGACATACACGCACATACACACAAACACACACATGTGTGTGTATATATATATATATATATATATATATATATATATATATATATATATATATATATATATATACACACACATATATATATACATATATATATATAAATATATCATATATATATACATATGTATATTTACATACATATATATATATATTTATATATATATACATATATATATATATATATATATATATATATATATATATCTGTATATATATATATATATACATATACATATACATACACACACACACACACACACACATATATATCTTTCACTATTCTAAAATGGACGAGCCAATGTTATTGCATTGTTAGACTGCTTTGTAGAAAACGGGTGAAGAACGGTGATAAAGTCTTCGTAAAATATTTACCACATTTCACATCCATGGATACAGACTTCTTGGCAGTTCAGTGCATCATGGAACGTGGAAGAAACTAAGTGTAAACGTTGCAATGAAATATATAAGTGAAAACACACACAAATACACATACATACGCAAACACACATATTCATTTTTGAAAGAAGCTGCAATAATGAACCAACAGAATTTGAATATATAACAAAAACCTTGCGAAAGCACCATAAAACAACAAAAACAGTAAAACAAACGATAACCAAACACAACATCAACAACGTAAACACCCAATTAACCGCAACATAACGGCTCAATCAGCTAATCCGCGAACAGCCGACAGCCGCACGTATGGCCTCAGGCCTCTATACGATCCTGAGGACAGACAGACAGACAGACAAAGACAGACAGACATTGTTGCAAGCAGCAGGGTTGCACTCGGGACAGATGGGCCAAAACACTCCTCCGTAGGTGGGGGGAGGGGAATTAATGGGAAATTTCACGGTTCTGGGAACACTGGCGGGTGGGCCAGCTGGGTGAGGTGAAGGGGAGAGAGAGGGAGAGAGGGGGAGGGGGAGGGAGAAGGAGAGAGAGGTAGAGAGAAGGAGGGAGAGGGAGCAAGGGAGAGAGCGAGAAGAAAGATAGGGGGGGAGGGAGGAAAGTTGAGGGAAGAGAAGAAGGAAGTAAAGTTGATGGCGGAAAGGGAAAAGAGGATGTCAAAGGGAAGGGGGAGAGGGTAAACGATTAGAGAGAAAAGAAGGGAGGGATAGAATCAGACCTAATCGTAGAAGGATAAGGGAGGGAGGGAAGGAGGGAGGGAGGGAATGAGTTAAGGGAGAGGGAGTAAGGGAATAGGTTGAGGGAGTGAGTTAAGGCGCGTGGGGGAGGGGGGGAAAGAAGGGGTACTGGTATAAAAGTAATGATGTGGGTGATGGTACTGGTAACAATGTAAACGACGGCGAATTTAATTCGCGTAAATCCAGAATGACAAAGCAAGATTAATGATGTATATGATATATATAGAAAAGAAAAAGTCCAGATAACGTTTTCCGATCAAATGAAAGCGAAAAAAAAGTCATTCAACGTGGAAGTAAAAAATTAGTAACCAAAAAAATATAATTTACATATATATATATCTTATTCTTTATTACATAAAGTAGTGCGAATAATCGTAACAATAACAACAATGAAATAACAAAAACAGCAATAATAATGATGATGATAACAACAACAATAATAATGATGATGGTAATGGTAATAATAACAATAATAATGTTGATGATGACAATAATAATAATAATTAAAAAATAATAATAATAATAATAATATTAATAATAACAAAAGATGAAAAAAAGGTTTCCCAGGCACCCGTAAAAGACAAGCAACTCCCGCCAAACAGCAGACAGTTACAGATACATAGCATTAGCTTACTAGCTACTGGTATTTAATAGCCGTAATTAGATGAGCAGGGTAGGAGTTGGGAGGGTGTGTGTGTGTGTGTGGGGGGGGGGGTAATCTAAAAGCCAAAATGATAAGGATCTACACAGAGCGCCAAGAAGTTTCAAACATGCACGTACCCACACACACAAATACATGAAGTAAAGAAAAAAAGAGAAAATAGAGAAACCGAGAGAGAAATATAGAGGAAGAGATGAAGAGATGAAGAGATGGAGAGGGAGGGGGAGGGGGAGGGAGAGAGAGAGAGAGAGAGAGAGAGAGAGAGAGAGAGAGAGAGAGAGAGAGAGAGAGAGAGAGAGAGAGAGAGAGAGAGAGAGAGAGAGAGAGAGAGAGAGAGAGAGAGAGAGAGGGAGAGGAAGAGAGGGTAAGGGAGAGGAAGAGAGAATAAATCGAAGAAAATCCCCCCAAAAAGACCGTGAAAATCCCCGCTGCACCGATTTACCCCCCCCCCCCCCCAGTTCAGTATGATACCCGCTTAACTCTACGTAACCCTTCCGGCCTTCTGTATCCCCCCCCTCATCTACCCCTTGCCCCTTGCCCCAACCCCCAGGATCTGCGCACGGCTGTCAGTCACAGCAGAAACCCACGTGTCGACGCATTGTACGAGGCACCAACGAAAACAATGAATGATGGAGGATTTTTCTTTCAATCTTTCTTATTGTATATTTTTAGGGGAACTTTTTTCTTTCTTTCTCCTTTCTTTCTCCTTTTATGACTCTCTTTTGTTATTGGCTACATGGAAGGAGGGGAAGGTTAATTAGCAATGCACGAGGAATTATCCGAAAAAAGAGATTTGAATACGGAAGATTTGGAAAGAGGAAGAGCCAGACGACAAATATCCCTATTACTCACGAAAAAAATAATAAACAAAAAAATAAACATATAACACGATATAATAATACAACAAAAATGAAAAGAAAAAATGTAAATTTATGCACCGCTTTTTTCTCCTCATTCAGCACACCTGCCCTGCCCCCTCCTCACACCCTCCCCTCTCACACCCCTTCTTCAAATTACCCATTATTCAAATTAACTCCCCCGACACAAAGGCGCAACACTGCATTGATTACAGGCCGTCGCCCCGAACGCCTTGTGACGGGGGCGCAGGAGATGCCCCGCGACAGGCGTGCGAGGCGGCACAATGCCCACGGGGGCAGCGGCGGCCGGGGGAGGGTGAGGGGGAGGGGGGCGGACCGTGTCACCTTCGTGTCCTCTTCCCAAGAATCGCGGTCGACACTCGGGCGTCCTCAATGGGCCGTGTGGGCTGGACATTTGTAGGCCTATGCGAGGCCTACAATGATTAATAAAAAAATGTCAAATGCTTTCGTGGATGGTATATGAAGCGCAAGGTTACATATGTGTTTGTATATCTTCCCACATTATCTTAGTTTTCAAAACACGTGACATCTATTCATACTACCTATATAATCATAGCACAAATATTTCTACGGTTTCATACACAGTGACAATATTTCCTCCTGCTTTTTTCTATTATCACACACACACACACACACACACACACACACACACACACACACACACACACACACACACACACACACACACACACACACACACACACACACCCCAACACACACACACACACACACACACACACACACACACACACACACACACACACACACACACACACACACACACACACACACACACACACACACACACACAGAGGTCATTCATCATGAGGAAGACCTCCCCCCTAAACACCCTGACATTGAGCCCCAAGCCAAACACCACACAAAGTGTGTGTGGGGGGGGGGGCACTGTATACCCCCTAAATTTCCCCATCTCAACTCACCTCAACGAATAAGACACAAAAGAAAAAGATATGTAATTGCAGAAAGGGTGTTATTTCGAGGGATAAGCAGCGTGAGGAGGGAA
>BOPN01002478.1:5000-7500 GCA_017312705.2 Penaeus japonicus
TAATTAAGGATTGAGTGCATTGCGAGCATCATTTTGAGTATAGACAAGATATAGTTTCTATGTGAAAGACACTGAGAATGGTATAAAACATGGCGTGGGAACACAACGATGGGCTCTGGTCAATTTATAGGCAAGGTACTTTCTTGACCTGGGTCGACGAGGGGAAACAGAATGTAAACCGCAGAATGTACTTGTGCTGAGGCGGTTACAACCGAGCCATCAGTGAAAATGAATTGCTTTCTCTCATATTCGAGAGAGAAAGAGAGAGAGAGAGAGAGAGAGAGAGAGAGAGAGAGAGAGAGAGAGAGAGAGAACGAAAGAAAGAGAGAGAAAGAGAGAGAGAGAGAGAGAGAGAGAGAGAGAGAGAGAGAGAGAGAGAGAGAGAGAGAGAGAGAGAGAGAGAGAGAGAGAGAGAGAGAGAGAAAGAGAGAAAGAGAGAGAGAACGAAAGAAAGTGAGAGAGAGAAAGAGAGAGACAGAGAGAAAGAAAGTTCAAATTCAAATTCAAAATGTATTCAGTTAATTACAATGGTTGTTCTTTTTACATGTATAGTATTTACATTGTATACTGATATAGTATTAACATAGGCAATATAAAGTACATGTGTAGCAAAAATAGAAAAATATTAACATATCAAGTGACTGAAATACTTTGTTTAGCTTGGTGTTCAAGCGCCTGATGTCACTGATAATCTTTCAACTTTGTTTTAAATGTACTTAGGTTGGAAATACTTCTAAGATGTTGTAAATGGTTCCAGTTCACTGATCTGCATATATCCTGCCCCTGTTTTCGTATTTGATCTTTTGAAATATAGATAATTATTTCGTCTTGCTTTGACTCCCAGGTAAAAGCCAATGTGGATGATTTCCTTATATGATTTTGTGGACTAGCATACTTGTGCCATAACTGTATTTTCGTTGGACTTTTAACCATATTAGTTTGTTTATGTGTGGTGTTATACATTTCCTATTGTTCCTCTTGCTGCGAAGCTTTGTAGGTTTTTGTATTTGTTTTTTGTTTGTTGAACCCCAGATGTTTAGGCAGTAGTTAATGATACTGAGGGCGGCTGTGTTGTACAGCAGTGATTCTTGTTTCTATAGGGATTTTGTCTTTTATGTGATTTAGATATATCAAAGTGCCCATTACCTGTAGTCAATATGTGTCTCAAAGGTCTTATATATCTATGTGTACTCCTAGATTTTTGACTGAGGTATTTGATTTTATGTGGGAACTTCTGAATTCTACAGTTGTATCTGTAGGAATTTTGACTATGTTCTGGCGACTGCCTATAAAAATAAAGTGTTTTTTTCTGTGGACTCAGTTTAAGACCATTTTTATCAAACTATTTGCTTCTATGAGAGTCATTTAGTCTTTCCTCTTAATCCATTTAAGTCGTTTAAAAAAACTACGTGTGTACATCGGCGCACAAATCACAGAATGAGCAACTTTATCTGGTTATTGTCTATGTAACTGTAACTTTCACTTGTTATTTTTAGTAATGCTTTCGGTGGGTAGCTTACTTTTAAATCCATGCTGTGTGTTACATAGAAGGTTATTCACTTCCAGGAATGCTGTTAATTGATTTGCTTTTATTTTCTCAAGAACGTTAGATATTACTGGTAGTAGAGTAATGGGGTGACAGTTGTTCATCTAATCTCTGTCTCTTGATTTGTAATAGGTGTTATGATGCCATGTTTCCAGTGATTGATAAGTATCGGTGACTTTAAATGTATTTATAATGATTGTCAGGTAGTACACGATTGTAGGTAGACTTTACCTTATGAATCGATGGGCGATACCATCCGCTCTTACGGAATTTGTTTCTCGCGATGGCTTTATTGTTAGTATTGTTGTTTCTATTTCTAATGGTTGCGGTCTGAAAGTGTTTGCTGTGAGTCTTATTCCCGTTGTGTTTTGTGGAAATGTGGAGGCGTTTGTCTGTTCATAGGTGGGTCTGCTGACTTCTGCTAGGAAGATATTGAAATGTTTTATTGTTCTATGTTGCCCTTCAGATGTCTATGTGATGTTTCTTCTTAGGCACTAGTGTATTTACCAGGTTCCATGTTTCGGCAGAGTCGTGTTTACATTCACTGAATTTGTTTCAGATTAATTTGTCTTTGCACATCGATGAGTGATTTTACATTTCACTTTTTTTGTTTATGTTCAGCCTGATGAGTGGTATCCAATCTGTATATCTTATGAGCTTTATGGGTGGTATTCCTATCCCTTATGGCTCTCTTGATATCACCGTTTATCCATGGAGAAGGAGGACGGTTTTTTTTTTTTTTTTTTTTTTGGGGGGGGAGGGGGTATTTTATGAGGCATCTGTCATGCCATCTCAAACGGTAATTGTCATGGCAGTGGAAATGAGCGGTTTAGAAGTAAATCAGTGCAAGCGAGTAGTTTGTGGTGGTGACGTCATTGCTAGTAGGCCTATGCAAGGGCGAGGGTCCTTTTTGGCAGCAACGAGCAGAGCGAGTAGACATATTTTGAGGAGTGT
>BOPN01002478.1:17500-32500 GCA_017312705.2 Penaeus japonicus
ACACACAAGTGTGTGTGTGTGTGTGTAGATATAAACATACTTGTCACATTTTTTCTCTTTTTTACAAATACCGCAGTAAAAGCCGTATGAATGTGTTATCTTCCTGCGCGACATTATTAGCTCCATCTGTTGACGGCGCCGTAAACTAGATGTGAGACAGGGAGAGACTGAATGAAACCAGAAATTTTAAACCTACTGGGACTCTTAGCGCCATCT
This sequence comes from Penaeus japonicus, assembly GCA_017312705.2. NCBI lineage: Eukaryota > Metazoa > Arthropoda > Malacostraca > Decapoda > Penaeidae > Penaeus > Penaeus japonicus. Next base: position 17,717 of record BOPN01002478.1, read on the forward strand.
GTCGAGAGCGCGATAAACTAAAAGAGGTGTGGCCTATACGAGAGAGAGAGAGAGAGAGAGAGAGAGAGAGAGAGAGAGAGAGAGAGAGAGAGAGAGAGAGAGAGAGAGAGAGAGAGAGAGAGAGAGAGAGAGAGAGAGAGAGAGAGAGAGAGAGAGAGAGGGTTTTTTTTTTTTTTTTTTTTTTTTTAGTATTCAACCGTAATCTACTCCTTGGATCAACTTGACATGGAGCATGTCTTTTCCTGATAGATAATTGAGAAATATGCACATAAAGCATATAACAGACTCTCTCTCTCTCTTCTTCTTTTTCTTCTTTCACTTTCGACTTATCCCTGTATCAGGGGTCGCCACAACGCGTCAACTTTCAGTTTTCGCGTATCATTGATTTGGCTGGTTTTACGCCGCTTGCCAGCTGTTGCAACCCTCTGCATTTCTCCTGGCTTGGGATCGGCACCAACTCGCAGTGGCTTCTACATCCGGTGGCTGCATTCTCTCTCTCTCTCTCTCTCTCTCTCTCTCTCTCTATATATATATATATATATATATATATATATATATATATATATATATATATATATTTATATATATATATATATCACACACACACACACACACACACACACATATATATATATATATATATATATATATATATATATATATATATATATATATATATATATATATATATACATACTTATATTTGTATGTATGTGTGTGTGTATATAAGTATATAGCATATACAAAAAAAAAAAGAAAAGAAAAAAAACTCACCACTTTATCAGCGACTTATTAAAAAGTAAGACTCCCCTCTGCCTTCGAGTTGAATTGAGTTGCCAATTAGCGAATAAAAGCGCGTCACCGTTTTCTCGCCTGACTTTCTCTCCCTCAGTCACGTCACATCAACAAGTCTTAAAGGTAAACAAACCTGCTTCCCATCACGGGCGGAGTGGATGGATTCAATTCATTTTTTTTTTGTTTTTTGAAGTTGGAATTGGTTGATCGATCTGTAGGAAGACGAGATGAGTTGGAAATCGTCTTTGAGGAAACGATGGGTTGATAAAGGTGAGAGTTAGGTCTTTTCTTTGTTATTTAATTAGGTAGTTGAATTATGAATATTGTTTATTAGTGATTAGAGAGGTAGGATGGGTGAACGTAAGCTGGTGCGTGGGAGGGATCTTCCTGGCCTGGCTCCTGTGCTGCGCGACTGTTCATGGCTCCTATCTGTGCCACCTCCTGCAGCCAACTGCCTGGCTGCTGAGGTTGACCTTTGTGTATGTGCTGGTGATCGCTGGCCAGTTGTTCCTGGCAGGGAGCATTGGGAGGCAAAAGGTGAGTGTAGAGGGGGAGAAGAGGATTTTACTTCTCAAGTGTGGTCATTACCCCAGATACATAAGTCAAGAAATGTGTTCATTACCCCAGGAGGCAGCCAAGTCCTGAAGGTACAGTTATCATGGGTCAGAGGCAGTGGGAATGTCAGTAGGGAAGGAGTGAGTGGGCCTGCCCTTGGAAGGTCTCAGTAGGGATGTATCAGTCATAGTGAACATACTTCTGGACTCGCTGGAATTTATTAAGATTTATTGTATTTTCATATTTCTTGAACAATAGATGTTTCTTTTTTTAATAATTTGATATGGTGTATGATTATCTTACTTTCTAATAATGTTGACCCATTTTGGTAAAAATTGTAGTTCTGAGTGTGTATCAAAAGGAAAAATCTACTAGAGGATTTGTAAAGGAGATTGGGACATTTTTGTGCCAAAGCACATAGAGCTAGATATTTTTTTTTACCTTTCTCTAAGCTTATTTGTAAGTTTTGAAAAAAAAAAATCAATAATGTCTTTTCTGAGATAAAAAATAAATGAACTGAAGAAGGAGAAGATATAAGTTTTTGTGACAATTTTACTAAGAATCAAATAGTAATATTGTGCAACTAATAGATATATGCACAAAATATGATTGCCTCTCATTATTGTGATTGACTCTAATATAATTCAGCAAATGTTTGAGTTATTTAAGGCTCAGAAGTTTGATAATGTGCAAAAAGTCATTTAGCATAAAAGAGGCATAAGGAATCACTCAAATTTTGATGACTTCTCCACATTTCCTCATTAACTCATTATGGATGGGTAGTATTTTCTGTGTTTGGAAGTCCAGACAGGGTGGAGTGAAAAGCGCGTGGTCCGTCAGCCAGGGCTTATTTCAGAGACAGCCACCTCCGCAGAACATATCACCATTTTTTGAGTGTTTTGCAATGTTTCTAGTCTCACATAAACCACCTAACAGGCTTTAGCAATGATTAGATTGGTTGAAATTGTAGTATGGAGACCATATAACCTTGTTATATTGTGTACACTCATTATAGTATAATTATCATAGTTTCATGGGAGGACAAAAGTCAAGTTTTTTCCTTTCTTTTTTTTCCATTTAAGTTTTTTGCTCAAACCAAATATATACAAGTTATTTACAATGAAGAGGAAGGCCACCAGAATTCATAACTGCGTGTGCCACAGCCGAAATCACTCATATGGGTAGAGTGCCACATATAAACCATTTGACAGGCTTTAGCAATGTTGTAATCAATTGAAATTGATGTTCCTAGTGACCTTCCTCCTCTGCCTTTTGCTGCACTGCCTGCAGTGTATGTATCACCTCCCTGGCGACTCCACTGCGTAATGTGATGCTGCTCCCTGCAGTTGCTGCTCTGTCAGGGATGGACGCCCTTGACTCCAGTTACTTCCCCTCTCTCTGGTGTACTCCTGCATCATTCCTCGGACGAGCCCCGATCTGAAGTCAAAGCTGTGTCAACTTTCCCCCAGTAATTATAGTAATTATGTCTGCAATTGCCATCATCACTCACTCCTTACTCATAGCACAATAAAATAGCAGTTATCCAAGATCGCCAAATGTCATGTATGTCATGACACCTGTTTTTCTATAGTTACAAATATTGTGCTCATTGTTCTTGTGGAGATTTTGGTAGAGATTTATTTTTTTATCTAACAATATCCATGTAGAGAGAACATATGGATAATATGATTTGTGCAATAAAGTTAGCTTTATATTCCTTGCAATAATTTCTAGACTATACAATTTTTCCATTTCCTCCTCTGCAGCGAGTGAGTGTCGCAAAGCCCCTGCACCAATTCCTCGTTGTGGCCATGGGATCCCACACACTGAGCCTCCTGGGGACAAGTCTTGTGGAGAAGGAGCACCAGACCATCTACTTTCTGCACAGCCTCCATGTAGGCTTGGTCATTAGCCTCATCATCCAGATCTAATGCAAGGTACCGATGGAGCCTCACTCTGGCTTGGGAAGGCATGGCTCAGCCAGCTGGGATGCAGGAAGACACAAGGTAGACGATGATGAGGGAGATGAGGATGTGATGAAGTTGTCCACGTGCTTTGCTGCTAGAGGTTCTGAGGGACTCACACGTAGACCCTGCAAAGGACTCCAGTCAAGGTCTTGCTACTTTCTGTGGTGACCCTGTTCCACTTGTCCCCACTAGGGACAAGTGGAAACGCTTAGAGGGCCTGGCTCCTCACGGCAAAGCTCATTGCCTTCACGCATCCAGGTCTAAGAGCAGCCTGGATGTGTTTGAGCTAGAGGAGTAGAACTGATTGTTCTGCTCAGGTGCAGTGTGATGGCTCTTATCCTGCTATGTCTACTCCTCCAGAGAGCAGACAACAGAGGACTCTTGGCTCTAGTCATGCTGCAGAACCACATCATGTCCTTGGCCTGTGCAAGCTCACAGGAACCAGCTTGATCTCCTCTGGTGTGGCTGCCTGGGCCGTAAACTGGCTTGCGCTTGCTCATTTCTTTTACCAGGTAAGTGGTATCGTGTACTGCTTTTGTATGCTTATTTTTTTATTGTTATGTTTTTATTTTTTGGTAATGTAACCTTGAATAAAAATTGTTGTGAACTGTATTTGATTATATTTTCTGTATGGTTCAGACATAAATGATTTATAGTTAACAGGAAAGAAAAGTAGCAATTTCTTAAACAGAAATATTTACATATTTTTATATTCTTATATTTGTACATTTGTATATTTATATATATATATATATATTTATATATATATATATATATATATATATATATATATATATTTATATATTTACATATATATTTATATGTTTATATATCTATATACTTATATATTTATATATTTGTACATTTATACATTTATATCTTTATTTATATGTTTATATATTCTTATATTTATATATTTCTATTTATATATTTATATTTAATATATATATATATATATATATATGTATGTAAAAATTTTCTTCAAAATTTAAAAGCATTCTCTCTTGTTGTTTTTCATCTTTAGTGGCATTTGCTCCTATCTTTCGCAATCGATAAAGGGGAAATTAAAATCGCCAAGTATAATAATAGCTTCAATTTCCCTTGTATTGACAATGTAATTACTAATAATGCCTAGTGATTCATTGAAAGATGTTTCTGTTGTTCCAGGAGGTCTGTATAAAATAATGTATAGCTCTTTTGTATCTTTTGTCAATACCCCTATTAATTCTACTGTATTATTAGAGTATTCTATTACAGTATCCATTCTAGTTGCTAATTCTTTCCTTATATAAAGAGCTACTGCTCCTCTGCTTCTCTTATTTCTATCTTTCCTTATTAGCTCATAGTTATCAATTTTAATTTCTTCATTTTTTATGTCTTCATTCAGATGAGTTTCTGTAAGAGCTATCATTGAATAATTGTTAATCTTTGCCATGTCCTCTAGATATGTAGGTTTTGTCTGGTTACATTTTGGATATAATCCCTGTATATTTAGCAATATGAGAGTCTCAAATAAATGATTTATTTGCGTGTCTACATTACCTATTGTTGTTAGATAGTTGATGTCATTTCCCCCTACTTTGGGGGAGCTGGACCTTCCCCCGGTGTTGCGGTGGGCATTTCATTACCTGCCTTTGTTCAAATAGGTATGCTTCGCAGGACTAAATGTCCTTGTGTATTGCTGGTGATATACCAGTGTTTTCCTGCTCCGTCTTTTTCTCTGTTTTCTCTTAGTTTATTTATCAATGTTTTTTGACTTTGCCTTTTTTCATAGCTCAAGTCCGGTGTATCCATGCTTCTTTATATTCATCAATTTCCTTTAGTTTCATATTCTTTCCAATTAGTTTCCATTTCTGTTTTTCATTTTCTAATTTGACCTTAATTGGCCTTGGTCTCAAAGCCTCCTTTAAATATTTGCCCTCTCTAAAGGCACTCTCAACTTTGATAATTTCATTGAGGTTCAATTTTGTTATAATATCAGTAATCATTTTCATATCATTTGTTTTCCTGATTTCAGGATCAAATTTCTTCTTTTCTTCTAAATTGTATATAAAGAGCCTATTTGCTCTGAATGTATCTTCATTTTTCTTCTCTCTTTTGTAGGTTGTTTTGGTTGCTTCTTTTTGTCGCATACAACTTTCCAGTCAGCCTCATCATCTTTTTTTGGTTGTTCAGTGTCTGAAATATCATTGTTTAGAATATTCTTGGCCTGTTTATCCGATTTTTGCCTTACTATTTCAGAAAACAGTTTTTTTTCTTCTTCCTGATTTACTTTACTTTGCTCACCTCTTGGATTTTCTTGTTTCTTCTTTGGCTTTACTTTACATTTTTAGTGTCTTGTACAGCCTTTTCTGTTTCCAATTCAGCAGCCTGAGTTACCTTTTTTTCTTTAGGTTTTTCTTTTTGCTCTTGTTTTAATTCATGAATTTCATCTTTCAATATTTGTATCTCCCTCAAACATTGAATCTTGAAGTCCTTTAATTCTTCATACATTTTCTGAATTATGTTTTCTAGTGGGCATGCCCCTTCACACTTTTTGGGTGTGCTGATTTTTTGGTCACCGATATGGCTCATTTCCTCTTTTCCCAGAATGTCTGATATGGGTGCATATACGTTTTCTGCCATTGTGTCCCTATTTTCCTCAATTCTAATTAGTTCTTTAAAAAAACTGGCTTCTGATATATCTTCATATATATATTTATATTTATATTTATATGTATACACTTACACTTATACCTACATATATATGTATATTTGCTTATGCATATATATATATATATATATATATATATATATATATATATATATATATATATATATATATATATATATATATATATATATATATATATATATATATATATATATATTATTTTATTTTATTTTATTTTATTTTTTTATGTTATAAATATTATATGTGATGTATATATATTATGTATATATATATATATATATATATATATATATATATATATATATATATATATATATTATATATATAATATATATATATATATATATATATATATATATATATATATATATATATATATATTATGTATATATATATATATATATATATATATATATATATATATATATATATATATATATATATGTATAGATATATATGTATTATAGATATATTTTATGTATGCATTATACATATATATATTATATGTATATATATATATATATATATTTATATATATAAATATATATATATACACACACACACACACACACACACACACACACACACACACACACACACACACACACACACACACACACACACACACACACACACACACACACACAAACAAAACAAAAAAAAAGTGCTTGTGTGTTTGAGTTCATAAAGTGTAAGTTCACGCACTATCTATATTTGATAGGTATTTACAGATAAAGATTAAATGAAAATCTTTTTGAACAGGATAATAGCAATGGCTTGGCCACTGTAGACATCAGTTCGGGCTTTGTGGCCGTCACCAGCTATTGGCCTTTCGTTCATGGAGCCCTCATTGCGACCTATACTTTTAGAGAGACTTTCCTCACCTACCTCATGAACACCATCTTGAGGGATGCTCAGAAGGAAAGGTACGTGTGTAATGGACAGGTCCTTGGTGAAGGACCTGTGAGGAATTGGCTTATCAGGAAGTATTTTTTCCTTGTACTTTTGGAGGCTGTCCCGCTCTTCTTTTCTGTCATGCTCTGAACTTTTACGAACAGTCAGACTGATTTCAAGAATATACCCCATCGAGTGATTTGGCTTAATTGTGATTTTTATAGACAGGCAAAATGGTATGAACAAAAATTGATAATTTCACCAGAATTGTGTGATTCAGATGAAGGGACGTGTTAAAGAATATTAATTTCAAATCTCACCGGTGAATTTATTTGTTGTTATTCATAGCTTTTTAAACCTAAGTGACCGTCATGCAAGAGAATTTGATCTTGAAACAAAACCAATCATTTCAGATGGCAGTATCTCCTGTATGTGTGGTGGACTGTGAGACTGGCCATCGTGAGTCTGTACCTGGTTAATGTCTCCTTCTATCGGTACCACCTCTTCATATGGTTGATGTTCAGGCCCAAACTCCTGTATGATGAAGGGATGCGCTTGCTTGTGCTCTGTGTTTTCACTCTGTTTATGTGGAGTGTTGAGAAGATCTGAGGTGGAAATGAAATGAGGGAGGAAGTTTATGAAGCTTATTGTGAAAATGTTATTTTGAGTGGGTTAGAGTGAACTATTGAAGATTCACCTTTTACTGAGAGAAAATTTTGATCGTTCTAGTCCCATTTGAGCATCAAGAATTGTCTATTGTAGGATGTATGGGAGAATGATAGTTGTTGCACTGTTCAGGAATTGATGAGAAATATTTCTTGATTTGTAAAGGAAACAAGAAAGAATGGTTGTGACTTTCTGTGCATGTTTTTTTTTATTGTTTAGTCCTGTACAAAGAAGTTTATGCAGAAAAGTCAGATGATGTATGTAATATAATAAATCCCTTATATTCTTAACTTTTCTTAGGAGTTTCAATAAACCAGTATTCCTATGCCACATTTGTAATCTAAGTATTATCAGAAAGCAACTTTTAAGCTCTTTAAATCTAATGGAATGTGATGGACAAGATTCAATGAATTTTAAATTTTTTCTTGTATGAATAATTCTCACAAATGGCTGTTGTTAGAGTTCATTATAGTATACAGTTGATATTTGAAAACTTAACACCAAATCCAAGACATTCCCCCAGAAAGGGAATAACATGCCAAAGAACTGGGGTTTGTGCTCTAACATCCCTGTTCAATAAATGCAAAAACAAGGTTCTTACTCAATGAGCCAAAGCTATTTCAAAGTGTGCTGAACAATATTAGAAACCTAAACCAGTGCCCTGTGGAAGTGTTTAAAAGCATATTAGATGACTGGATAAATTCAATACCAGACAAACAACCAGTGAGTGACAAAGAAAGATTCAGGGCTGAATCAAATTCTACCCATCATCAAGTTCAGTTTCTTACACTTGATGTAAGGTGGGTGGTCCTCCAGGATACGTGCACACACACACACACACACACACACACACACACACACACACACACACACACACACACACACACACACATGTATATTGATTTATCCATATATTGCACCATCATTATTGTGATAATTATCTAATTAATATCGTCATGTTACTATTATCACACATTATCATATCATTGTCATTGAAATAATTTCATAACATTTACCAATTATTTTTCAATCCTTTTAGTAATTCTTTAGCAATAACAAACCTTCTATGATATTTTGTAAATCTTATTTAATCTCTAGAATTGATTTCAATATGTTTTATACCAAACTAGTGTAACATTTTGTTAAATCTTATGTAATAAAGAACAGGAAGTTATTTAATTAATCTACAATGGCATTTCATCTATGAGTGCTATAAATACACATTCAGTCATTCTTTTCAATATTAATAAATTAAAAGTGTTAAGTACCATAGATAATACTCAACTCACTTGCGATTATAAAAAAAAAAGATTAACATTTTAGGACACTTTTTCAGTCTTGAATTCACCTCTCAAAAGAACAGTCACATTGTAATAATATCACTGACTATGATATTCCAACATCTAATACTGACTAGAGGAGGAAGGGAGGGAGGATGGAAAATAGGAGAAGCACGCACACTAAACACACACACACATACAGGCACATTCTCTCTCTCTCTCCTTCTCTCTTTCTCCCTCTCTCCTCTCTCTCTCTCTCTCTCTCTCTCTCTCTCTCTCTCTCTCTCTCTCTCTCTCTCTCTCTCTCTCTCTCTCTCTCTCTCTCTCTCTCTCTCTCTCTCTCTCTCCTTTTCTCTCTCTCTCTCCAGTTTGCTATCTTTACTCGATGGGCCATGCGTGTGGTTTTGTTCATATTTAGCTTTTAAATATGATGAAGCATAAATACAATGCCTCCAGATTAAGCAGCCAGTCAGAAAATCAGGACTATTGGTTTATATAACCCATGCAGTAGGGTACAAAACATACTACTTCCTGTATATGGGATATCACTTGGCCGCTGTGCTGGCTAACTTTTGGGATTGCGTCGACTACCTGCCATATCAAACTGGGTCCAGAGGCTGGGAGACATCGTGCACCCAGGAAGAGCATGTACAAATATTTCTTTTCATTCACATATTCTTCCTGGGTGAGCAGTGCCTCTCAGCAGCTGTGCTGGCTCATACTAGTGGACAGAATTTTAAAAAGCCCTCTTATGACTTCAAGTCGATGAGCTCTCACAATGGGTTGGGCCCAGCGGCTCAAAGACACCTGTACCCAAGAGGAACATTTATCAACACTGGTTTTCGTTCTCATTTTCTCCATAGATGCTCAGTGCCTTTCAGCTGCTTTGCAGGCTTATAGTAGTGGACTAAATGGAAAGTTGAACTCAAGCCTCGCAGAACTCACTATGCAGGGACTCAGTGGTTGGGACACCTGCACTAATCACATTGAATTTGTACTTTGTCAATCTGGCAGGCCCTGCAGTGGCTACCATCTTGAGCTGGCCTGTCTGCTTTCCTTTTAACTAATATTATTTTTTTCCCCTTCCTTATCGTTCCTCTATCCCATCTTCCTCTCCCCCACAGCAACAGGCCATTTCTTGAAGTTTTACTCATGGCTCACATCTAGTAAAAAATTAATCTACAAGGTTGGTTTGCTACTATGATTTTTATGGCGGAGTAAGTGGGTTAACTGTAGGGTACCATAAAGTAATGTGAACTACTGAAGCACAAACTGTAACTTATAGACAATTCTAGGTAATATACATTTTATGTTATGGCACTCAGATGATAGTATTCAAAATAATGCTATAGGGCTATTCTGATGCGACAATAAGTACTGATCTTCTGATGCTTAGCAATAAAGATTATAGGGTTCCTATTGCTCTCAGAAACATTGGGAGACTCGAACAAGTATCATTCTAATACTATTTTAAGCAGCATAATGTATGCCTGAAAAGGATTCATGATTTTTTATCAAATGTTTATATAGACTAAACATTTTTATTACTCATGAGATTAGAAGTAGTACCTATCATCATTGTTATTATTATGATTGTTATTATCATCATCATTATGATAATCCTTATCATTATTACTATTACTACTACTACTACTACTACTGCTACTACAATTATTATTATTATTATCATTATCATTAACATCATTATTATTAATAGCTTTATCATTATCATTATTATCGTTATCATTGTCATTATCATTAGCATCATCATTAATGTTATCATTAGCGTTATCAAATTGATTATCATTGTTATTATCATTATTATCATTATCATAATAGTTATTATTATTATCATCTTTATTATTATCATCATTACTGTCAATACCATCATCATTATCCTATTATCATTATTTTCATTAATGTAATTTTATTATTATCATTAGTAATAGTAGTAGTAATATTATGATTATTATTATCATTATTATTATTATGATTATCATTATTATTATTGTTCTATCATTGTTATCATAATTATCATTATCATCATTATCATTACCATCTTCATCATCATCATTATTGTCATTATCCTAACTATCATAATCATCATTCTATTACTACTGACATTAATGTTATTATTATTATCATTATTATTATTGTTATTTTATTATTTATTATCATCATCCTTATCATTAGCAGTATAATCATCAGTATTTATATCATAACTAAAATTGTCATTATTACTATTATCGTTATTATCATTATTTTCATTATTACTCTAATCTTCATTATCATCATTATCCTTACTATTTGTATTATCAAGATTATTATGATTATCATCATTAATATTATTATCACAATAGTCATTATCATTATCATTGCTACCCTTAACCCATTGCGTACGGGTGTCATGACATACATGACGTAGGAGCTTTGGCCTGACGACGGGCGTCATGACGTACACGACGTACGGGGATTTTGGATCACTGTGCTATTTTATTTTGCTAGGAAAAAGGAATGAGTGATGATGGCTACTGCAGTCCTAATTACTATAATTACCGTAATATCGTGCAAGCTTAATGCCATAACTACTACTAGTACAACTTTTATGTATATATTACATTGCTACTATCAATATCATAATTATTTCTATTTCTATCGTTATTCTTATCCTATTAATCATTGATATTACTATCATTACTGTTGGTATTATTACCTTTACTATCGCTAAAGGAGAAAACAAATAGAAAAAAAGTGAAATAGACTCATAGATAGACAAGTAGGATATATACATATCTAAACAAACAATATAGGAAAAAATGATGTATTATCACACACACATACACATACACACACACACACACACACACACACACACACACACACACACACACACACACACACACACACACACACACACACACACACACACACACACACACACACACACAGAAACACATATATATAGATACACACATGCACGCTTGAGTAACTTAAATTGCATTTCTTACGATAATCGAAGGCTAATATTCAATAATTTAGTTTGTTCCTAATTTACATAACGAATGGAAAGCGCTTATCTAAGCATAGAGTTTACTGTATGACAAAGGAAACGCCTTAGATAAAACCATTATCATAATAACTATGGTATTGATGATGAATATAATGCCAACTTAACCATATAATGACCATTGTATGAGAAGAAATGATAAGGATGATAATGATAATGTCGACAAAATTAATGATAATGATAGTGTAGATTTGATTTATGATGATATTAGCACTGATAGATATGTGTGAGTTGTGGTGAATATTGACAAAGTTGTTAAAGATAACAATAGTGAGGATAATGATACTAAGAAGTCCAATGATAATAGTGACTATATACAATAAGTGAAAGAAAGATAATGACAACAGGGAAATGAAAAAAATAATGATACTGATTATAACACTAATGAGTTGAAGAAAATGATGATTATAATAAAAACATTAAAAATAACAAGACTTCTACTACTACTTATGATGATAAGGATAATGTCAATAATGATAATATCAATAACAATAGTAACGACAACAGTATTAACAGTAATGAATAATAATGACAATACTAATGATGGTAATGATAATGATCGAAATTAGAATGATGACAATGATAATAATGATAGTAATTATGATAGTCATAGTAGTGATGATAATAATGATATCAATGATGTTGATAATAATGATAATGATAATAACGATAATAGAATTGATGATTATAGTTATAAATTCATGATAGTGATAGTAGTAATAATAATGAATTAATTATGATGATAATGTTAATAATGATATAATTGATAATGATGATAATAACAATAATAACGATAATAAAATAATGATTATAAAAAATAATGACAATGATAGTAGTAATGATAATGAATTCATGATAAAGATGATAATACTATAAATGATAATTATGATAATAACAATAATGGTAATGATGATAACAACAATAATAATGATAATGATACTGATAACGATATCAGTTACAGTCATGAAAATAGTAACGATGATGATGAGGGTGATGATGATAATGAAAAGGATAATAACAACAATAATAGCAAAAAAAAAAAAAAAAAAAAAAAAAAAAAAAAAAAAAAAAAAAAAAAAAAAAAAAAAAAAAAAAAAAAAAAAAAAAAAAAAAAAAAATCGACATAGCGTAATGTGGGTTTTTATCCGCAGAGTTATCATCGAAATGTAATGCTATCCAGGTTTACAAGGAAAGTTTGCGTCGAGGTATCCCAATGGCACGAGATTGCAGCTAATGTTTTAATGATCCGTATGACAATTTCAATAGTTATAAAATTATGATAGTGATAGTAGTAATAATAATGAATTAATGATAATGATGATGATAATGTTAATTGTGATATAATTGATAATGATAATACTAACAATAGTAATGATAAGAAAATAATGATTATAAAAATAATGACAATGATAGTAGTAATGATAATAAGTTAATGATAAAGATGATGATAATAATACTAATAATGATAATTATAATAATAACAATAATAATATTAATGGTACTGATAATAATGATAATGATACTGATACCGATATCAATTACAGTCATGAAAACAGTAATGATGATGATGAAAGTGAAGATGGTAATGAAAAGGATAATAACAACAACAATAATATAAAAAAATGACATAGTTAAATGTGGGTTTTCACCCGCAGAGTTATCATCGAAATTTAATGCTATCAAGGTTTACAAGGAAAACCGAGAAAAGTTGGCGTCGAGTTATCATCCTAGTGGTAAGAGATTGCGGCTAATGTTTTAATGATTCGTATGAAACTTTCAGTGTAAGGTTTTTGTGGTTTCATACCAAATTTCTCTTCTCATATTCTGGGATATAAACTTTCTGGTATGGCGACAATTCTGTACTGTGTTTGATTTGGGGAAATAAATGGGAGTGAAAAAGGTTTTATCTTTGACTGACTAATTTATATATAGATTAATTAATTAATTTATTTACTATATATACATTTGTCCATCAATTTGTTATAACAAGTCAGTCCATTTATTTATCATTGGTTTACTTCTATAACAAACTCCTAAGAAAAGATATCACGCGGTACATTTTAAGTACGACTACGTCAATCTTGAATAAAAGTCTGTCTCTCTCTCTGTTTCTCAACCATTCTGCTTGGTTATTTCAGACATTTTTTCATCTTTCTCTATTTCCAACGTTGTTCTAATATCTATCCATGAATTTTTAAAAGTTGAAAAAAAAATCATCTGATGGGGCTCCATGTGCCTTCGCGCCACGGAGATGAATAAATTATGATAATAAGGATTTATGTTAGATATCTAAATTAACAAGCAACAACACAACACCAACAATAGGAAGAGAAGTTATAAAGCAGAAGAGGGAGAAAGAGGAAGAAGTACAGGCAAAGAAAAGAGGACAAACTTAGAAAGAAGAGGTAAGATAAGACATGGAAATGAAAAAAAAGAAAGAAAAGAGAATTGGGTAGGAGACGAAGGAAAACAATAAAAACATGAAAAGAAAATACATACACAAGAAAATACACAAATACACAAATCATTGTAAACCTGGATAGCATTAAATTTCGATGATAACTCTGCGGATACCAACCCACATTACACTATGTCGATTTTTCTATATTATTGTTGTTGTTATTATCTTTTTCATTATCATCTTCACTTTCATCATCATCATTTCTGTTTTCATGACTGTAATTGATATCGGTATCATTATCATTAATATAATTGCCGTTATCACCATTACCATTATTGTTATTATTATAATTATCATTATTAGTATTTTCATCGTCATCTTTATCATTTCTACTATCATTGTCATTTTTTTATAATCATAATTTTATTATCGTTATCATTGTTATTATTATCCTTATGTTATATAATCATTAATATTATCATCAT
>BOPN01002478.1:45000-47500 GCA_017312705.2 Penaeus japonicus
TCTTGCTTTCCTTATTTCCTTACCTCGACAGCCAAAGTCTCAAACATGATCTTCTGTTTCTGGTACTCATTGAGGATGACGGTGTTCTTGGCTCCTAAGGATTTCCACAGACTCTGATACACGCACGAGGCCACCACAGCAGCACACAGCGGGGTTTCACTTCGCTCCCACAGAAAGCGCGCGAGATTTCCTCTCCGACTGAAGATCGCCCACAGAAGTAGCTCTTGGTAGGGATCCTGAAGGTAGAGCGACGAGGGTTAGGAAATGAGTCTGGAAGTGTATATACACACATAAACTGTATATATATATATCCGTGGGTAAGTAAAATGAATGATCCGTATTTTCACCATGACTTTTTCTTTTAGGTTGGCCGCACTGTCTTCAGTGCTCGCGAGCTCAAACGTAGCACTCTTGTGGTTACGTAAAAGAGGTTTGGTCTTAATCGCTCCATATATCTCTCTTCATATCACAAGATTAAACACGCCCGCTTCGCCAGCAGTGATTTTCTCGTCTGAAGGTCTCGTCATCACATGTTTTCAGTGCAAATCGGGATAGCGCTCTACCTTACAGAAATGTGTATCAGAGGATCTAAAAGCTAAAAAATGGCGTTTGTTCAGCCATTTTTTAACTTCTCGATCCACTCCCGCACATTTCAATACGGTAGAGCTCTCTCCCTGCATTGCACTGAAAGCCTGCAATGAATTTCAGCCCCTAATACACAAAACAAACCTATTACCAAAAACAGAAACCTTTTACGTGACGAAAACAAACCAAAAGCCACTTCTACCCACAGCGAAGGTGAGGTAGTTGATGCTCGAATCCATCATGACGGCCTGTGGGGTGTCGCTAAGGTACACCGGGTCATGGTGTTTCCTCAGCATCGCCTGGAGGATGTTGTGGACGTGGACGAGGTAGTGGTAGTTGCTCCGGGAAGACCTCTGAAGGAGCCGCCGGAGGTGAGTGTGGGACTCCGATTTGCACTGTTGGATAGAGAGGTGATGGTATTTACATGTCGACTTGACTGACGTTTTTTTTCTTTTTCTCTAATATTAATCATGAATTACATAATATCATTTAGATATCATATTTTTAGTTCATTTAATCAGGTCATAGTCACGGCCTGTATTTTCTTTTTATCAACCAGAGTCTAGAAAGGACATCACAGCCCCACCCGCGATGTCGAGCACGCGAGAGCACTGACCGCCTCGTTGTACAGGTACCGCAGCGTCGTCACGTTCAGGTAGTCGCTCATGACCAAGCCGTTCAAGATGAAGAGCTTGACGAACTCGACCTTCTCCTCGAGCAGCGCCGTGGTCATGAGGTCCTTCAGGTCCCACGACGCCCAGTTGGACTCGGCCGGGAAAATGTGGTACTCGGCGATGTCCGGACGGTCCCACAGCAGGGCGAGGCTGAGCTGCTCCAGGCGAGATGACTGAGCTCCTCCTACGAGCGGGAAGATCTTTTAAATGACATTCTCAAGCTTTGAATTCATTTCGAAATTCAGCAACGAGAAATCTGAAGTAAACACCAATGGTTTCGGCTTTCTCAAGGGCCGTTCGCTAAATGGGTAACGAGTATGCCATGCAACGGACAAGGTGAACAAAGATCAAAGGCAGCACAATAACAAAAAAAAAAAAAAAAGAAAGAAAAAGAGTTACGTTTTAAGTGAAGCAAAACGCGTCACCATACGTCAAAATCATACTGAGCAGCCTAGTCTAACTTAGAACGACTTATTGTTCCCTTTATTAGTCTGGTTTTGCTCAGTCCACGAACCTGTGAGTAACGCATAGAGGATGCAGTGATCGAGTCCTTCGCCGCATTCGATGTCGAAGGTGATGATCATGTTGGCTCTCGCACAGCACTCCAAGACGTAATCTGCGCATTTCTTTCAAGTGAGAGAAAAATGCCGTTGTTAAGTACTGCTGCGAAAGGGCTAGCTAGATCTATCAGCAAAAAGGAGAAAAAAAAGGAGAGAGAGAAAAAAACAAAACAAAAAAAAAAAACAAGAGAGCGACGAGGTTCGAACGCATACGGATAAAGGGACAGAAGTTGTAAACAATAAAAAAAAAAGTGAGAGAAAAAAAAAAACCTTGACGAATATGGCTATCACGCCGAAAATCAAGAAGAAAAGAAAGAGAATAGAAAGTCAATTGCAATGAGAACAAGAATGGAAGACAATGCACGCAAATCCGTCTCACCTTCTGCTTGTCCGTTTTGCCTTGGAGTTCGGTCATCGCGGCGAGGATTTTGTTCATCAGCTGAGTCACGTATTGCCTTCGTAGGATGTAACGTCCGCTGTGTGTTCGGGGCTGGTTTTAGTTTGGTTGTCTTTGTGTGGTTGTTGGATGGTGTCAGTATCTCATAACACGACATGAAAACAAACGCAAACACTTCCCCAACAAAGACACATACACCCTCCTTCCTCCCTCCCTCAAAAAAAAAAAAAAAAAAAAAAAAAAACGAACTCAAACATACCCCACGAGCCCAGCACAGATACCCA
>BOPN01002478.1:57500-62500 GCA_017312705.2 Penaeus japonicus
ACGCACCGGAACTCCTCGATGGTGTTCAATACTCACTTAACGCACTCTTTCCTGGTGAAGTGTGACCTTACGAAGGCCAGGTTGATGTCCCGTGTCCGGATGTCCCTCACTCGCCTCGCTCGTGTCCCTTTCGTCCGTCTTTTCAGGCCAATTTTTTTTCTGCAGAGAAGGAAAGAGGAAGAAGGATAAAAGGAGTTGACGGAAAGGAGAAGGAAAGGAAAGAAGAGAAAGAAAAGGTATCTGTTTCTATCTATCTATCTATCTATCTATATACACACACACATATGATCCTTTTTTAAAAGGAGTTGACGGAAAGGAGAAGGAAAGGAAAGAAGAGAAAGAAAAGGTATCTATTTCTATCTATCTATCTATCTATATATATACACACACATATGATCCTTTTTTATACACACACACGTATATGAATATATAATTTCTTTAGTATAAGTACAAAAATATATGAAAGGTTGGAAAATTATTAGTTTCTACTAACACTAGTAAATTTACAGATTAATGTTTTGCACATGGCTTGAGTACCATCAGTCAGAAAGAAATATTGGTTTGCAATGTCGTCCAATAATGTTTCTCGACCATCCACAACCGTAAACATATCAACCAAACCTTAATCATCCATAACCTTCCACAACCAAAAATATGACCGCCGAATAAAAAAAAAAAAAAAAAAAAAAAACGCATTTCTACAGCGTCCAGCGTTGTAAAAGATAAATAAATAAATAAAATAAAAAGATAAAAGAAAAAATAATGATAATGATAATAGAATATCCGCACTTTTGCAGCGCCCAGTAGAAAAAAATAAGAAAAATGATAAAAAATAAATAAAGAAAGAAAGAAAAGAAAAGAAGAAGAAGAAAAAACAATGATAAAAAAAGAAAAAAAAGAAAGAAAGAAAAGAAAAGAAAAGAAAAAAACAACAACAACTCCACACCTCTGCAGCGTCCAGCGTTGGTCGTCCATCGAGTAGTTGGTGAGGTCGTCCACTTTGAAGGTGTTAAAGGGGTCGATGGCCAGGAGGTGCTGTTGCGAGCCTCCCACCGTGGACTTGGACATCGCGCTGTCCAGCCGGAAACGTGTCCCCATCCTTCTCGATCTGGGGGGAGGGGGTAGGGGGGGAGTGGGGAGGGGGAGGTGGAAGGAGGATTTAGAAATGAATCCGGAGAATCAGGGAGATATAACGGTCATGGTGGAGATGTTCAAAGATATTCAGACGTGGTAAACATACACATACACACACACACATACACACATAAACAGACAAACACACACACACACATACACACACACACACGCACATACACATACACACATAAACAGACAAACACACACACACACAAACACACATACACACACACACACATACACACATAAACAGACAAACACACACAAACACTCACAAACACACACACATGTCTATCTATAATTATGTCAAATCCTAGTATAGTGCTTTTGTATGCGTTCACAACCATCATTAAGCTGACCGAGAGTTAATTCATGAGATTTCTCATTTCTCATTCATTTTTTTCATCTAATATTAATAAACAGCTGCCAAGACCCAAACGCATTTGTTCATGTGTTTACCTATGTCATTCTCTTCTATTTATCGCCATTTTTTTTTTCTTGACAAGCCTTCCATTGTCTTCATTTGATTTGAGAATTGACTTTTTTTTTATTATTCTTGACTTTTCGTCATTTAGAGTTATCTAATTTCTCTTGCTATTGTTTTTTTTTCTTTTTTTTTTTGCCTATTTGCTTTATGATGATATATTTTCGTGTGAAAACTGCTGTTGTTATTATCTTTCAATCATCAGTGAGTTTCTGTCTCTCGCTCCTTATTCCAAACGCTTTTATTCCAACTATTCCGCATGTCTTTCTATTATTTGTCATTTCTTTCATATTTCCGGTCTCCTCTCTCACATTTTTATTCTTACATACACGTTCTGTTTGCATATCGAAGTAAAATGTGAATGTAAAGAGTATCTGAATAATATCTGAGGTAGAATATAGCAATATAGTAGATTATGATATATATTTTATTTTCTTCTTTCTCTCTCTCTCATTCTCTCTCTCTCTCTCTCTCTCTCTCTCTCTCTCTCTCTCTCTCTCTCTCTCTTCTTTCTTTCTTGTCTATTTTCTATATTTTCATTCATGTTCTTGCCTTTTTTTGATCCTGCGTTCTCTCATTTGGCAAGTTATTATCGTTTGTGCTGTTTTTATTTTATTTTATTAGTCTATATCATTATCCTAAACGTCATTATCATCGTCATTATTGTCAGTATCATTATCATTTTATGATTTTATTACTATCCTCATTGCCATTGTTATCACTATCATTATCACTATTTCGACTACTATCGTTATTATAATAATTATCCTTATCATCATCATTATTACTATCATCATCATATGTTTTACTGTTATTATCATTATCATCATTATCATTGATATCATTATCAATGTTACCATTATTACAAGTAGTAGTGTTACTATCATCATCATCATTATTCTTATTACCATTATTATTATTACTAAAATCGTTATTATCACTACTATCATCACTATTACTAATATCATAATTATCAAAATCATCACCATTCCTATCACTCGATCTTTGCATATTACAGACTTTCCAATGATCTCGGGATATGAATTGCATGGCAGGTGGTAATCGGAGCCTGGTCATGCAGTGCTGTTGCTAAGGCTTCTGTTGTGTATTTAAGGTATGTTGTATTGAGCCGTTGTGAAGTTTGCATATTTTGTTATTTTTTTCTAGTACTTTTTTTTTAGTAACTTATTATTTGCATTACTATACTCATCATTATCATCATTATTATTGATTTTAATAATTAAGCTCTCATGATTATTATTATCATTATTATTGATATTAATATAATTATTATTATTATAATCATCATTATTATTATGATCATCATCGTTAATCATCATTATCATTAAGATTATCATCATCATAATGATTATCCCCATCATTATTATCACCATTACTCTCATTATCATCATCATCACCATTATCATGATTTTTTTTTCCATATTAGCAGCCCATTTTTCACATAGGATCTTATTGTGGGAAAATGTATAGATAATCATTAATATATTTACGAAGAAATAAAAAGACGGCGTCGATAAAACCTTCAGAATTATATCAAACTTATTGAGACAGGTCAGTCGCCTCTCTCATATCATAGTTAATTTTCATCAAGACTTTTTCTACATTTGTCATTATAAGACTTTATCTTTCCGTCTGGTTTATTATTGTTATCACGATTTTTATTTTCATTATCATTGGTATCAATATTATCATCATTATCTTTATTACTAATATGATTATTATCCTCACCATTATCATTATTGTTGTTATTATTATCATTCTTATCATCATCATCATTTTCATTGCTGTTGATCTTATTATCATTATCGTAATTAGGTTTATCATTATTATCATTGTTATCGTGTTTGTTAGTATCATTATAACCAGTGTCATTAACATTATCAATATCATTATTATCATTGGTCATGTCATCATTATAAGTATTACTATCCTTTGTTCGGTACCCTTATCATTCCAATTATCATATTTATTACTGTTTATCATCAGTAATATTATTTTAATTATTGTTGCTTTTGCCATTACTATCATCATTGTCATTATAGCTATCCTTATCATTTTTATTATCACTATCATCATTATCATTATCATAATCATTATGATTACTGTTATTATCATTATCATTATTATCATCAATATCATTACTACTATTATAGTAGTCATCATCATACTCATTATCCTTATCATCATTATCAGTATTTTATAATCTTTAGCATCATCATTTTCATTATCATTAGTATCATTATTATTATCATTATCATCAATATTATCAATATTAGCATTATTGTTATTATCATAATTATTGTTACAAGCATAATTATTATGATGATGATCATCATCATTGATATCACTGATATTTGATATCATTATTATTATTATCATCATTATTGACGATACTATCATCATTGATACCATTATCACTATCATTAATATTGATATCATTATTATTATCGCCATCATCCTTATCATCATCGAATTTATGTCGTACAAACGACAATAAATAAATAAGAAAAGTTACCCTTAATGATCAAGTTTAAAACACCACAAAATAATAATAAATTAGATTCTTTACAACTCCACCTAATAGGTCATGGAGGGAGTTGGAGTCACTACTGATATAAAACGTTCAGCCAACTCTACTTTATTCCACGGAACTTGTTTACACTAAAGGATAAAGTTCGCCCACGTGAATCAATAGTTCTGGGGAGTTGCCACCAGGCGGCAGTGCTGTCTCCGGGGTAACCCATTAACTCCGGTTTGTGTTGTGGTTCGGGGCTGTCATGGTTCCAGGTCGGATGTATATATCTTGGTGGATTTTGGAAATGGTACAACAGGGGGGAGGGGGGGGGAGCTGTACGGTGGTATTGGACAGGGGGACGTGGGGTAAAAATAGACAAGATTATATGTCTTGTCTTTCTTGACACGTTGATGTGGTTTAAGACCATATTTTTGTTGAGCTTTTGTCTGTTTGGGGGATTTTAAGTAGCTTGTGGACATTATGGCGATTTGCGTTTTACAATTACATTTTTTAAAAAGTAAAACGTTAGGGGGAGGTCGGTACCACCTATTAATAAGCTATTCATTTACTTATTCATTGGCTATTTAGTCACAGAAAGCAAAAACCTTGACCCAGTAGAATTAATTAGTCCCTATCGACCTTTGACTCCGAATCACAACCTTAACCCAAGGACTTTGTCATGTATGGACACATGAAGTTCCAATTATATGTGTTTATTACAGGGTTTCGATATAGATTGCAAGAACTTGCAGGAAGCAAGCAGTGCTCTTGAGGTATCTCAGCTACAGGTTGTATGTTATGCGTAGGGCAGGTTGCCTGTTAATCAAGTCTAATATATATATA
>BOPN01002478.1:82500-90000 GCA_017312705.2 Penaeus japonicus
GGAAGGTATATTGTGTAATTTTATCGTATACAGAGATATAATAGATATAAATAAATGAGAAGAGAAACGGGTGAGAAGAACCAACAAAAGAGAGAATTATGGAGAGTTTAAAATTTCATAAAGCAAGATATGTAATAGACGCTTCGATTGTTGCACATTCAATATCGCTTAATTCTATAGATATACCTACCAAAACTTGAATTCCCTTCCGATCTGAAATAATTCACTCACATCCGTTCTTTCCTTAAAATCTACCAACATAGAGTTTCAGAATGGCCCCCTCGGCGCTACGAAGCCACTCACGTGAAAATAGCGATGAGCAAGTTGAGCAGCATGATGTTACCGATGATGAGGTAGAAGAAGAGCATCAGCTTGACCACCCACTTGTAATCGGTGGGGTTCTCGCACACGCAGTCTTGCAAGCAGTTCTGACTCGGGTCCAAGCACGAGTCCACGGCTTGGCATGATTTCTCGTGACACGTCTCATGGTCGTTTGCTGAAATCGCATTAGTAAGGAGGGTCTGATAAGGAAATGTCCCTTTTTGTTTTTGCTTTTATGTCTCTGTATCTATATCTAGATGTGTGTTTCTCTGATTATTAAGCATCTATATCCATCTCTGATTATCTAAATCTATATTTACTCATCTAATCTTCCAGCATTTGATCTGCTTTTTGTTTTTGTTTCGTTATTTCCCCTTTTCTACATCTTCGTCCATATCCATTCATTCTGATCCTACTACTTTTCACTATGTATTTACATTTCTCTGCATGTTTCACTCGATCATCATACATATATATCCATCTCTCTACCTATATCTAGTCATCGACATACACAGTTCGATGAATGAACCTTCCGGTCACACACAACAGCCAGTTACAACCCACCCACGATTTCATCCAGCAGGAGCTCTCCGTACATCTGCCAGTAGGGCGTGAGGATGACGCTCTCGATGATGCTCCCCACCTCCGTTATGTTGAAGGTCAGGGTGTAGTGCGAGGGATGCAGGAGGGACTGTGACGCAATGCCGTACCCGAGGATGAACACAACCAGCAAGGCCATGAACACGAGCACCTCGGTGATCTGCAGGAGGTCGGGGAGGGAAGGGAGGTTCGTGAGGGTAAAACGAATGTTTACGTGTGAATGTGTTGTGTTTATATGTGTTGTGTAGATAGATGGCTGTGCTACTCCCATTTTTGTGACAAGATACATTTTCTTTTCTTTCTTTTTTTTCATTCCAAGAGCAAGGACTCATTAGCTAAGCAGTCAACGCGTCATCGAAGAACTAACCATCCTGTAGAAGATGACGAGCTTGGGTCCCAGGTGGTAGTTGACGTGGTACATCCTGAAGAGGCGACAGTAGAAGACGGTGGTGTTGACGGCGTAGAAGACGCGGCCCCACCGGAACGTCCTGCGGATGAGCCTCAGGACCAGGGCGATGGAGGCCAGGAGGATGGCCATGAGGTCGAATCGACTCCACACGCTAGACGACCAGTCCTTCAGCTTGTCCAAGGACGTCGCCGACTGTTCCGTGCCGATCTGGGAAGGATGAGACGTCAGGATGGAGACTATCGGTTGGCCTTTCCGTTTTGTGTCTTCTTGACCTACTCAGGGTTTCAAACAATATAATTTGGTTTAACTAATGTCGTACCTCCTTAACTTATAGTAAGCTAATGGCTTAATGAAAGTTCAGAAGATTTCGACTTTTAGAACTGCTTAATCCTCCCTCAGTACCCTCACCCTAAGAAAATTTCATAGATATATAATCGTAAAAAATCGCTAGAATTGCCCTTTTTCTCCCGTTCATAGTACAAAGGTACATGATTACATGCATACATACATACATACAAACATACATACATACATACATACATACATACATACATACATACATACATACATACATACATACATACATACATACATACATACATACATACAAACATACATACATACATACATACATACATACATACATACATACATACATACATACAAACATACATACATACATTCAGACAGTAACAAGAACAAAAACAAATATATAAATATAAGCAAATGAATAAAACAAAATCGCACCTTCCCCGCTGATCAGATAAAATGGAAACATTGGCTTAATGACCTTGGCATGTGCCGCTGGTTGATAGCCAATAAATCCAACAAAGAAAGAAAAAGAAAGCACCTTCTCCACCTCAACTACCTTCTTTCTACACTAAGCCGACCTGCAAAAAAAAACAAAAACAAGCGACCCAAAACGTGACGCGACACACCTCAGATATCTTCTCTACGGCAGTCGCGGCTATCCAAGTCACGACGATGATTTCGCTCACGGACATCTCGTACTTGAAGTCGAACATGACCACGTACGAGTACAGGAGGAGGAAGATGACGAAGGTGGAGGTGTGGGCGTAGAATTTGGAGATGGGCGACTTGTAGAACACAATTAGCTTCTGCCACGCTGTGAGTTCGCCGCCGTTGTCGCCAAGTTTTTGAAATCTGGGATCGGAAACGGGTTTATTTTCTTTCTTTGTTGTTGTTTTTTGTTTGTCTTATCTAAGGTTTTGTTCGACATGTACGAGATTCTCTCTTATGTGATAAAGGATAAAACAATATATGAATAGCTTAAGAAAATATAAGTAATTAAAGGGTAAATACATATTCTATTTCCTTATGAAAATAGCATAAGGTAAAGGGGCATCTACTACGAGGATATTTTAATTTGATAAAAAGATCCAGAGGCATTTTTTGAGTGGGTATGACATATGCCAGTCTAATATAAAACTAAATGGTGCTTTAATCATGCGCCTATAAAAAATACTATGGTATTATAAGAACACTTTGGAAAAGAGATTGCCGCATGAATTAAATACGCATAATCATTTTATACAACGATACATTGCTTAAAAAAAAAGAAGAAGAAAAAAAAAAAAAAGGGACTTGGAAAAAACTCATTCAAAGGTTAGTCTCATATTACTAATGACTGTTCTAAGGTTATTCTTTAGTGACCCCAAAAAACAAAGACTGTTCTAAAGTTAGACTCATAGAGGCTAGAAACAGTGAGACAATGCCATTTCGTATCGTCACCTGCCATATCAACCTTAACCAAACACTCACTGGAAGATCTTAGACCAAAATATGAGGAAGGGGAACATGTTCACTCACTGGAAGATCTTAGACCAAAATATGAGGAAGGGGAACATGTTCACTCACTGGAAGATCTTAGACCAAAATATGAGGAAGGGAAACATGTTCACTCACTGGAAGATCTTAGACCAAAATATGAGGAAGGGGAACATGTTCACTCACTGGAAGATCTTAGACCAAAATATGAGGAAGGGAAACATGTTCGCGACGATAACAGCAGAATAGGGCGCCTTGGTCATGCCTCTCCGCCAGTTGAGTTCGACGGTGGCCTGGGAGCAAGGCGAAGAGATGAAGACCAGGTCGTTGGCGATGTACGCTAACTCGAGGCAGTCCAGCTGGCCCCACTTCGGGTTCCTCCGTTCTATGAGTCCCATGGCATTGATAGGGTCTTCTTGGTAGCACACGTTCAATAGCTGGTAGGAAAGAAATTGTGCTTAGGATTGTGGTTGGACGATAGGGAGTTGAAGCCTAAGGTTAGATTAGATTAGGAAAAATGAGAAGATAGGGTGAATGGAGTGAATTCGAGTTATGATTTATGATGGTTCGTGTTCAGAGGTTCAAATTACAAGTTCCATTATTGTTGGAAAGGCACATGCTATCTCAAGGATCCCCTAAATGCTTTGAATAATGATAAAAAACCTCTTTCACCTCTTCTGCAAGGCCCTGAAAAACTTTTTTCTGCCGCTGGTATTCTTGCCGTATGTCTGTGTTCTTCTTCCCCAGAGATTTCCACAGGGCCTGGTACATGCAGGAGGCCACCACAGCAGAACACAGCGGCGAGTCACAGCGCTCCCACAGGAACCTGGCCAAGTTGGATCGCCTGCTAAAGACGGCCCACAGCATCAGCTCGAGATAAGGATCCTGCGGGAGATGGAAGGATATGAATTTGAGTTAAGTTAAGAGGATCATAAATTAGAAAATATGTTTAAGAAATACAATGCACAAGAGAGAAGTTCAGATTAGATATATGATGTGCGTGCCTACAACAAGTAAACTACAACAAAAGGAATATGAGATCAAACAAAGAAAAAAAGAGGAGGAGACGACAAACCAAATATCTGGGTACAATTTATCTAAAACAAATTAGAAGAGAACCAAATATTTGGGTACAATTTATCTAAAACAAATTAGAAGAGAAAAAAAGTAGGAAATGCAAAGTAGGCAAAATGGCTTTTAAAGGGAAAATAAGACCAGACAACCTCAAACGTCTTGGAGCTGATGTTAGGGTTGTTTGCAATGTTTTCGGGCGTGTCGATCAAGTAGTTCTTGTCGTTGTGCTTCTTCATCATTGCTTGCAGTAGATTGTGGACGTGGATGAGGGTGTGATTCCAGCTGTTTGATGATCTTTGCAACAGACGGGAGAGGTGGCTGTTGGGCACACACTGCAGAGGTAAATATTGAGGATTATGATTACTGCAACGCGTGAATAGAATTCGTATCTGGAATATCTGTGAGTTTAAAATTGAAAAGATGGCAATTGTAAAGGAATAATACATATCGAGATATTTTTAATAAAGCTTGACTATCCACAAATTTACAAATCAGATTTTATCGCACTTCCTATTTTGGAAGGATGAGGCTGCGATTTCGAAATCTTGATGATGAACTCCAGGAGGACTTTGAAACTATTGTCTCATTTATTTATTTATTTTAATCTGTCACAGTTTTGTTGTTTATACGAGTTGTTTCTCAGGTTGTGTATTCCTCCACCATGTGACAGATTAAAATAAATAAATAAATGAGACAATAGTTTCAAAGTCCTCCTGGAGTTCATCATCAAGATTTCGAAATCGCAGCCTCATCCTTCCAAAATACACGTTATCGTGCTTTGAATTGTTGTTTTAATTTTCATATACCATCTTCGATCTCCAATTCACATTCATTTTGAGTTTCATGATTCATATCCGAACTTTCTCATTCTACCATCTTGTTCTTTTAGCCATCATATCAACACGGTACAACGTCTTCAAGTACACAACACAACCCCCTTCGTCTAAGACTCACCGCCTGGTTGTAGAGGGACCTCAGAGTGCCCACGGTGAGGTAGTCCTCCATGACCAGGCCGTTCATCACGAAGAGCTTCACGAACTCCACCTTCTCCTCCAGCAGCGCCGTCGTCATGAGGTCCTCGAGGGCGCCGAGATTCCAGTTGCTTTCAGCTGGAGGGGAGATAGGAAGAGGAAGATCGAAATGAATAGGAGGAGGAGGAGGGGGGGATATGAGATGGAGGAGGAGGAGGATATGAGATGGAGGAGGAGGAGGGGGAATGAGATGGATGAGGAGGAGGAAGGAGTGGAGGAGGGGGATATGAGATGGAGGAGGAGGAGGAAGAGGAAATAAGATGGAGGATGAGGAGGAGGGGGAAATGAGATGGAGGAGGAGAAGGAGGAGTTAGAGTAAGAGGAGGAAGAGGAAGAGGAATAAGCAGAAAGAGGAAAAGGAGAATTCAAATTCAAATTCAAATTCAAACATTTTATTCCATAAATTACAATGGTTATTCTTATAGAAGGAGGATGAGAAGATAGGAAGTAGGAAAAGAAGGAGAGACAAGAAGAACAAGGGAAGACAGAGGATGGAGGGAAGAAAAGGAGGAAAAAAAAGGATAAATGGAGGATAACGAGGAAGAGAAAGGGAAGAGAAGTAGGGGAGGGAAGACCATGGAGAGGAGGACAAGAGAGGACGGAAGATACAGAGGAGGAATATGAGGAGAGAGAAGTGAAATGGTAGAAATATGAACCACAATTATCACGATTACTGATTCTACTACTACTGCTACTATTTCTACTTCTACTATGACTACTACTACTATTACCATTACCAACACCACTAACGTTACTAATTCAATTACTACTAATACTACTAAAAGTACTGAAATGCCATTTCTGCTATCAGCACAACAACTACCACTACCATCAATCATCAACACCAGTGCTACTACTACTACTACTACTACTACTACTACTATTACTGCCAATACCTAATGCCAATATCTGCCAAGAACAATTCTCATAGCAAAAAAAAAAAAAAAAAAAAAAAAAAAAAAAAAAAAAAAAAAAAAAGCATCCAAGTCAGAAACACAAACAAGAACTTCTCCCTCTGACGTACCTGGGAAGATTTGGGTCTCGGCGATGTCAGGTCTGTTCCACAGCAGAGCGAGGCCGAGCTGGTCCTGGCGTGACGACTGAGACCTTTGCCTGCCTGAGGTAGAAGACGTGGGTGTGAACATGGTCTGTGGGTGAGGTGCCAGGGGAGGGGAGGGGGCTGGTACCAGGGTGCACTGTGGATATGTGAAAGGCGGCAAAGAGAACCCGTAGACTTTATATACCGGAAGAACACGCTCATACAAATCGAAATTCTGAGGGATATCCACTACAGTGAAGATTATTATCATCATCATCATTATTACTATCATTATTTTGATTATGGGGGTGAAGAAGGGTTTTGGCAGTGGGGAGGGGGAGGAGGGGGTGAAGAAGGGTTTTGGCAGTGGGGAGGGGGAGGGAGTGAGGAAGGGTTATGGCAGTGGGGGGGGGGGGGTGAGGAAGGGTTATGGCAGTGGGGGGTGAAGAAGAGTTTTGGCAGTGGGGAGGGGGAGGAGGGGGTGAAGAAGAGTTTTGGCAGTGGTGGGGTGGGGGGTGAGGAAGGGTTTTGGGAGTGGGGGGTGTTGGACAGTTTAGTGTAGGTTAGGGGGTGGGAGGTGTAGTTTTTAGGGGGGGAGGTTATTGTAAGGGAAAGGGAAGTTTTTGAGGGGGGGGGTACTTGGAGGTGGGAAAGTATTTGAGTGGGGTGGGGGGGTAAGATTTTGTGAGGGGGCAGGGAGGTTTTGGGGAGGCGGGGAATTGTTATGGGGGGAAAAGAGAGGGACTTTTTCTGAGGGAATAAAAAAGGAGTTATTTACGGGAGAAAAGAGTTTTTATGGGAAGAAAGGAGGGGGGGAGCGGTAA
This sequence comes from Penaeus japonicus, assembly GCA_017312705.2. Taxonomy (NCBI): domain Eukaryota; kingdom Metazoa; phylum Arthropoda; class Malacostraca; order Decapoda; family Penaeidae; genus Penaeus; species Penaeus japonicus. Next base: position 89,587 of record BOPN01002478.1, read on the forward strand.
AGAGAGGAAGTTCTTTATGTAGGAGGAGAGTGTGTGTGTGTGTGTGTGGGGGGGGGGGGGGCTTTGTAAAAGTGGAGGCCATATTACATTAACGTAGAATTATCTCAAAATCACTTGCATAAAAAAAAAAATTAAAAAAAACGCTTTTACACATGGAACCTCAAAAAAACGGCTTCCGGTACGAACAACAATAACAACACAAAAACAGTTAAACGAAGACATAAATAAAAAAACAACAAAAAAACTCAACACTTTTCCCCAAAAACAAAATTCCTACCACTTACTTCACATTACAGACTTGCAATACAATACGTACATGTCATCAAAGCGTATAAGATGTACTTGTCTAATCCTTCGTTGGAATTGATGTCGAATATTGTAATCATGTTAGTCTTCCTACAGCATTCGAGTAAC
>BOPN01002478.1:130000-132500 GCA_017312705.2 Penaeus japonicus
AAGGCAAAGCTATACTTGGAAAGGTGCACGTGAGAAAAGCCACGATGCCGGGTGGGTGCCATCGCAGTGACAAGGACTGGCACATTTGGGGAATCATTATATTGGAGAGAGAGAGAGAGAGAGAGAGAGAGAGAGAGAGAGAGAAATGTATGTACACACACACACACATACACACACACACACACACATACACACACACACACACACACACACACACACACACACACACACACACACACACACACACACACACACACACATATATATATATATATATATATATATATATATATATATATATATATATATCATACATTTAGCATATATGTTCCCCACAGTGCACTAAGAATGAAAGCTAATGGTCTGAGGATGCTCTAAGCGCATGCTATCTTCCCACAGTGAAACAGCTTCACCGCGAATTCATGCGAGCGGGGAGTGACGTGCTACAGACCCTCACCTTCTACTCCACAGACGACAAACTCAAGTTGGGAGGCAACGAAGCAGGGAAAAACTTTACGGTAACAGAATGATGATAATAATAATGCTAGAGACAATAATAATGATAATGATAACGATGCTAGTGATGATAATGATGATATTAATCATGATAATCATAATAACAATGCCAATTATAATGGTAATAATGATAGTCATAATAATAATAATGCCAATTATAATAGTAATAATGATAATCATAATAATAATAATGGCAATTATAATAGTAATAATAATAAACATAATTCAAGATGCAAAAACGAACCTCCAGTCTACATAAATCTATCAAATTAACCCGACTTTCACTCGCCGAAACAGTGTTCCCAAATCAACGACAACGCCTGCAGGATCGCACATGAAGTGGCAGAGGAGGGGGACGTCCTTGTCGCTGGCAGTGTGTCTCAGTGTCCCTCCTACACTGAAGGAAAGGGGAAGGCGGCGGTGCAGGCACACATCAAGACACAAGTGGATGCTTTCGTGAAAAATAAAGTGGACTTCATCATCGCCGAGGTTAGTCTTGAGTGGATTGACTGGGTGGATTGTCAGAGGATCGACTAGGAGTGTGGAATTTAGCAGGGATAGAAGAATTTGCTGTTTATAGGACGGGGTGGAACTTAAATAGGGAGCGTAAACTTAGACTGGATGGAAATAGAACTTAGAAAGGAAGAAAGTTGAAATCTGATCAGTACGATACGTTGTACGTCATATTCTATTATATTCGTTATGTTCTCTAGTCCGCCATATCCATTCCTACAGAATACGTTAAACGTTAAACACCTTCTCTCAACAGTTCTTCATGTACGTTGAAGAAATAGAATGGGTAATCGAAGAGGTTTTAAAGAGCAAGTTACCAGTGGCAGCCACCATGTGCATCGGGCCTGAGGGTGACCTGGCAGGGGTCAACCCAGGTCAATGTGGTGTCAGGATGGCCCGTGCGGGAGCCAACGTTGGTTAGTTCTTGTTCTTGTTTGAAATTCTGGTTCTAAATTAATGGAGGACGAAGTAGACGTAGTCCTTATAGTTTCGCGATGGGAAATAGGGAAACTGTATAATGTAAATGTATAATATAATATAATATATCAAATATAAATATAATATAATGTAAATATAATATAATGTATAATATAATGTAAATGTATAATGTAAACTGTAAATGGGTAATAGAGAAATGATACAGTTTGATACTATACATTTGTTTGAGGAAAATAACAGGGAAGTTTCGCTAATAGATAAGACACATTGCATGTTGTTAATAAAGCACAAGCATTCCATACAAATCAAAACAGCATTACGTATCATCTTCCTCTCATACAGTTGGGGTGAACTGCATGTTCGATCCTGTGATGATCATCGACACCATCAGACTCATGAAGGAGGCCCTCGACGCCGAAGGTCTCCGCCCGTTCCTCATGACGCAGCCCAACGGCTTCTTCACCGAGGGCGCCGACAAGGCAGGATATCTTGGCGCGCCGGAGTATCCATTCGGTAAAAAAATCCTTCGCTTTCTCTCTCTCTCTCGTGAATTAATTAGTCACTATATCAATACGGATAGAATTAGAATAGATAGAATTATGTGTGACTGGATATGTATGTATAGACGTACAGTAAATACATTAACACAAAAACACACACTGTGTCTGTGCGAATGCATTTGCTTTACCCACATAAGCACAAGTTTTCTGCCAAAATATTTTTTTCATACGAGTTGAGGAAGACCGTGTCGCTCTCTTTATCTCTCACTCATATTTCTTATCACCTCTGATACAATCGTCGTCTCTTCTTTTACCATTTCTCACTTTCCCTGTCCTTACTTCTTGCTTACATCTTCCTCTTCCATAAGATTATCCTTATCCGTTTCTAATAATTCTATTCAACGTGTTTAAGGACCGAACATAAATCCAACATGCATAAAAAATGAATACAATCAAACAATAAAGCAATCGATTCTCCTTAGCCATGGAAGCACGGACAGTCACGCGGTTCGATGTGCACAAGTACGCCCGCG